>JBAGJB010000198.1:20000-42923 GCA_037577475.1 Chaunax sp. Z400 | reverse complement strand
CCTAACCCTAGCTCAAACCCTAACCCTAACCCTAACCCTAGCTCAAACCCTAACCCTAGCTCAAACCCTAACCCTAACCCTAACCCTAGCTCAAACCCTAACCGTAGCTCAAACCCTAACCCTAACCCTAACCCTAACCCTAGCTCAACCCCGTAACTAACCCTAACCCTAGCTCAAAACCCTAACCCCATAACCTAACCCTAGCTCAAACCCTAACCCTAACCCTAACCCTAGCTCAAACCCTAACCGTACCTCAAACCCTAACCCTAACCCTAACCCTAACCCAAACCCTAACCCTAACCCTAACCCTAACCCTAGCTCAAACCCTAACCCTAACCCTAACCCTAGCTCAAACCCTAACCCTAGCTCCAAACCCTAACCCTAACCCTAGCTCAAACCCTAACCCTAACCCTAGCTCAAACCCTAACCCTAACCCTAACCCTAACCCTAACCCTAGCTCAAACCCTAACCCTAACCCTAGCTCAAAACCCTAACCCTAACCCTAACCCTAGCTCAAACCCTAACCCTAACCCTAACCCTAACCCAAACCCTAACCCTAACCCTAACCCTAACCCTAGCTCAAACCCTAACCCTAACCCTAACCCTAGCTCAAACCCTAACCCTAGCTCAAACCCTAGCCCTAACCCTACCAGCTCAAACCCTAACCCTAACCCTAGCTCAAACCCTAACCCTAACCCTAACCCTAACCCTAACCCTAACCCTAGCTCAAACCCTAACCCTAACCCTAGCTCAAAACCCTAACCCTAACCCTAACCCTAGCTCAAACCCTAACCCTAACCCTAACCCTAGCTCAAACCCTAACCCTAGCTCAAACCCTAACCCTAACCCTAACCCTAGCTCATAAACCCTAAACCCTAACCGTAGCTCAAACCCTAACCCTAACCCTAACCCTAACCCTAGCTCAAACCCTAACCCTAACCCTAGCTCAAAACCCTAACCCTAACCCTAACCCTAGCTCAAACCCTAACCCTAACCCTAACCCTAGCTCAAACCCTAACCCTAGCTCAAACCCTAACCCTACACCTACCCTAACCCTAACCCTAACCCTAGCTCAAACCCTAACCCTAACCCTAACCCTAACCCTAGCTCAAAACCCTAACCCTAACCCTAACCCTAGCTCAAACCCTAACCCTAACCCTAACCCTAGCTCAAACCCTAACCCTACCCCTTGCTCAAACCCTAACCCTAACCCTAACCCTAGCTCAAACCCTAACCGTAGCTCAAACCCTAACCCTAACCCTAACCCTAACCCTAGCTCAAACCCTAACCCTAACCCTAACCCTAGCTCAAACCCTAACCCTAGCTCAAACCCTAACCCTAACCCTAACCCTAACCCTAACCCTAGCTCAAACCCTAACCCTAACCCTAACCCTAACCCTAGCTCAAACCCTAACCCTAACCCTAGCTCAAAACCCTAACCCTAACCCTAACCCTAGCTCAAACCCTAACCCTAACCCTAACCCTAACCCTAGCTCAAACCCTAACCCTAACCCTAACCCTAACCCTAACCCTAGCTCAAACCCTAACCCTAACCCTAACCCTAGCTCAAACCCTAACCCTAGCTCAAACCCTAACCCTAACCCTAACCCTAACCCTAGCTCAAACCCTAACCCTAACCCTAACCCTAACCCTAGCTCAAATCCTAACCCTAACCCTAGCTCAAAACCCTAACCCTAACCCTAACCCTAGCTCAAACCCTAACCCTAACCCTAACCCTAGCTCAAACCCTAACACTAGCTCAAACCCTAACCCTAACCCTAGCTCAAACCCTAACCCTAACCCTAACCCTAGCTCAAACCCTAACCCTAACCCTAACCCTAGCTCAAACCCTAACCCTAACCCTAGCTCAAACCCTAACCCTAACCCTAGCTCAAACCCTAACCCTAACCCTAGCTCAAACCCTAACCCTAACCCTAACCCTAGCTCAAACCCTAACCCTAACCCTAACCCTAGCTCAAACCCTAACCCTAACCCTAACCCTAGCTCAAACCCTAACCCTAACCCTAGCTCAAACCCTAACCCTAACCCTAACCCTAGCTCAAACCCTAACCCTAACCCTAACCCTAGCTCAAAACCCTAACCCTAACCCTAACCCTAGCTCAAACCCTAACCCTAACCCTAGCTCAAACCCTAACCCTAACCCTAACCCTAACCCTAACCCTAACCCTAACCCTAGCTCAAACCCTAACCCTAACCCTAGCTCAAACCCTAACCCTAACCCTAACCCTAGCTCAAACCCTAACCCTAACCCTAACCCTAGCTCAAACCCTAACCCTAACCCTAACCCTAGCTCAAACCCTAACCCTAACCCTAACCCTAGCTCAAACCCTAACCGTAGCTCAAACCCTAACCCTAACCCTAACCCTAACCCTAACCCTAACCCTAGCTCAAACCCTAACCCTAACCCTAACCCTAGCTCAAACCCTAACCCTAGCTCAAACCCTAACCCTAACCCTAACCCTAGCTCAAACCCTAACCCTAACCCTAACCCTAACCCTAGCTCAAACCCTAACCCTAACCCTAGCTCAAAACCCTAACCCTAACCCTAACCCTAGCTCAAACCCTAACCCTAACCCTAACCCTAGCTCAAACCCTAACCCTAGCTCAAACCCTAACCCTAACCCTAACCCTAGCTCAAACCCTAACCGTAGCTCAAACCCTAACCCTAACCCTAACCCTAACCCTAACCCTAGCTCAAACCCTAACCCTAACCCTAGCTCAAACCCTAACCCTAACCCTAACCCTAGCTCAAACCCTAACCCTAACCCTAGCTCAAACCCTAACCCTAGCTCAAACCCTAACCCTAACCCTAACCCTAACCCTAGCTCAAACCCTAACCCTAACCCTAACCCTAACCCTAGCTCAAAACCCTAACCCTAACCCTAACCCTAGCTCAAACCCTAACCCTAACCCTAACCCTAGCTCAAACCCTAACCCTAGCTCAAACCCTAACCCTAACCCTAACCCTAGCTCAAACCCTAACCCTAACCCTAACCCTAACCCTAACCCTAGCTCAAACCCTAACCCTAACCCTAACCCTAGCTCAAACCCTAACCCTAGCTCAAACCCTAACCCTAACCCTAACCCTAACCCTAGCTCAAACCCTAACCCTAACCCTAACCCTAACCCTAGCTCAAATCCTATCCCTAACCCTAGCTCAAAACCCTAACCCTAACCCTAACCCTAGCTCAAACCCTAACCCTAACCCTAACCCTAGCTCAAACCCTAACCCTAGCTCAAACCCTAACCCTAACCCTAGCTCAAACCCTAACCCTAACCCTAACCCTAGCTCAAACCCTAACCCTAACCCTTACCCTAGCTCAAACCCTAACCCTAACCCTAACCCTAGCTCAAACCCTAACCCTAACCCTAGCTCAAACCCTAACCCTAACCCTAGCTCAAACCCTAACCCTAACCCTAACCCTAGCTCAAACCCTAACCCTAACCCTAACCCTAGCTCAAACCCTAACCCTAACCCTAACCCTAGCTCAAACCCTAACCCTAACCCTAGCTCAAACCCTAACCCTAACCCTAACCCTAGCTCAAAACCCTAACCCTAACCCTAACCCTAGCTCAAACCCTAACCCTAACCCTAGCTCAAACCCTAACCCTAACCCTAACCCTAACCCTAGCTCAAACCCTAACCCTAGCTCAAACCCTAACCCTAACCCTAGCTCAAACCCTAACCCTAACCCTAGCTCAAACCCTAACCCTAACCCTAACCCTAGCTCAAACCCTAACCCTAACCCTAACCCTAACCCTAGCTCAAAACCCTAACCCTAACCCTAACCCTAGCTCAAACCCTAACCCTAACCCTAGCTCAAACCCTAACCCTAACCCTAACCCTAGCTCAAACCCTAACCCTAACCCTAGCTCAAACCCTAACCCTAACCCTAACCCTAGCTCAAACCCTAACCCTAGCTCAAACCCTAACCCTAACCCTAGCTCAAACCCTAACCCTAACCCTAGCTCAAACCCTAACCCTAACCCTAACCCTAGCTCAAACCCTAACCCTAACCCTAACCCTAACCCTAGCTCAAACCCTAACCCTAACCCTAGCTCAAAACCCTAACCCTAACCCTAGCTCAAACCCTAACCCTAACCCTAGCTCAAACCCTAACCCTAACCCTAACCCTAGCTCAAACCCTAACCCTAACCCTAACCCTAGCTCAAACCCTAACCCTAACCCTAACCCTAGGTCAAACCCTAACCGTAGCTCAAACCCTAACCCTAACCCTAACCCTAGCTCAAACCCTAACCCTAACCCTAGCTCAAACCCTAACCCTAACACTAACCCTAGCTCAAACCCTAACCCTAACCCTAGCTCAAACCCTAACCCTAACCCTACCTCAAAACCCTAACCCTAACCTAACCCTAGCTCAAACCCTAACCCTAACCCTAACCCTAGCTCAAACCCTAACCCTAACCCTAACCCTAGCTCAAACCCTAACCCTAACCCTAACCCTAGCTCAAACCCTAACCCTAACCCTAACCCTAACCCTAGCTCAAACCCTAACCCTAACCCTACCTCAAAACCCTAACCCTAACCCTAACCCTAGCTCAAACCCTAACCCTAACCCTAACCCTAGCTCAAACCCTAACCCTAACCCTAACCCTAGCTCAAACCCTAACCCTAACCCTAACCCTAGCTCAAACCCTAACCCTAGCTCAAACCCTAACCCTAACCCTAACCCTAGCTCAAACCCCAACCCTAACCCTAGCTCAAAACCCTAACCCTAACCCTAACCCTAGCTCAAACCCTAACCCTAACCCTAACCCTAACCCTAGCTCAAACCCTAACCCTAACCCTAACCCTAACCCTAACCCTAGCTCAAACCCTAACCCTAACCCCTAACCCTAGCTCAAACCCTAACCCTAGCTCAAACCCTAACCCTAACCCTAACCCTAACCCTAGCTCAAACCCTAACCCTAACCCTAACCCTAACCCTAGCTCAAATCCTAACCCTAACCCTAGCTCAAAACCCTAACCCTAACCCTAACCCTAGCTCAAACCCTAACCCTAACCCTAACCCTAGCTCAAACCCTAACCCTAGCTCAAACCCTAACCCTAACCCTAGCTCAAACCCTAACCCTAACCCTAACCCTAGCTCAAACCCTAACCCTAACCCTAACCCTAGCTCAAACCCTAACCCTAACCCTAGCTCAAACCCTAACCCTAACCCTAGCTCAAACCCTAACCCTAACCCTAGCTCAAACCCTAACCCTAACCCTAACCCTAGCTCAAACCCTAACCCTAACCCTAACCCTAGCTCAAACCCTAACCCTAACCCTAACCCTAGCTCAAACCCTAACCCTAACCCTAGCTCAAACCCTAACCCTAACCCTAACCCTAGCTCAAACCCTAACCCTAACCCTAACCCTAGCTCAAAACCCTAACCCTAACCCTAACCCTAGCTCAAACCCTAACCCTAACCCTAGCTCAAACCCTAACCCTAACCCTAACCCTAACCCTAACCCTAACCCTAGCTCAAACCCTAACCCTAACCCTAGCTCAAACCCTAACCCTAACCCTAACCCTAGCTCAAACCCTAACCCTAACCCTAACCCTAGCTCAAAACCCTAACCCTAACCCTAACCCTAGCTCAAACCCTAACCCTAACCCTAACCCTAGCTCAAACCCTAACCCTAGCTCAAACCCTAACCCTAACCCTAACCCTAGCTCAAACCCTAACCGTAGCTCAAACCCTAACCCTAACCCTAACCCTAACCCTAACCCTAGCTCAAACCCTAACCCTAACCCTAACCCTAGCTCAAACCCTAACCCTAGCTCAAACCCTAACCCTAACCCTAACCCTAGCTCAAACCCTAACCCTAACCCTAACCCTAACCCTAGCTCAAACCCTAACCCTAACCCTAGCTCAAAACCCTAACCCTAACCCTAACCCTAGCTCAAACCCTAACCCTAACCCTAACCCTAGCTCAAACCCTAACCCTAGCTCAAACCCTAACCCTAACCCTAACCCTAGCTCAAACCCTAACCGTAGCTCAAACCCTAACCCTAACCCTAACCCTAACCCTAACCCTAGCTCAAACCCTAACCCTAACCCTAGCTCAAACCCTAACCCTAACCCTAACCCTAGCTCAAACCCTAACCCTAACCCTAGCTCAAACCCTAACCCTAGCTCAAACCCTAACCCTAACCCTAACCCTAACCCTAGCTCAAACCCTAACCCTAACCCTAACCCTAACCCTAGCTCAAAACCCTAACCCTAACCCTAACCCTAGCTCAAACCCTAACCCTAACCCTAACCCTAGCTCAAACCCTAACCCTAGCTCAAACCCTAACCCTAACCCTAACCCTAGCTCAAACCCTAACCCTAACCCTAACCCTAACCCTAACCCTAACCCTAGCTCAAACCCTAACCCTAACCCTAACCCTAGCTCAAACCCTAACCCTAGCTCAAACCCTAACCCTAACCCTAACCCTAACCCTAGCTCAAACCCTAACCCTAACCCTAACCCTAACCCTAGCTCAAATCCTATCCCTAACCCTAGCTCAAAACCCTAACCCTAACCCTAACCCTAGCTCAAACCCTAACCCTAACCCTAACCCTAGCTCAAACCCTAACCCTAGCTCAAACCCTAACCCTAACCCTAGCTCAAACCCTAACCCTAACCCTAACCCTAGCTCAAACCCTAACCCTAACCCTTACCCTAGCTCAAACCCTAACCCTAACCCTAACCCTAGCTCAAACCCTAACCCTAACCCTAGCTCAAACCCTAACCCTAACCCTAGCTCAAACCCTAACCCTAACCCTAACCCTAGCTCAAACCCTAACCCTAACCCTAACCCTAGCTCAAACCCTAACCCTAACCCTAACCCTAGCTCAAACCCTAACCCTAACCCTAGCTCAAACCCTAACCCTAACCCTAACCCTAGCTCAAAACCCTAACCCTAACCCTAACCCTAGCTCAAACCCTAACCCTAACCCTAGCTCAAACCCTAACCCTAACCCTAACCCTAACCCTAGCTCAAACCCTAACCCTAGCTCAAACCCTAACCCTAACCCTAGCTCAAACCCTAACCCTAACCCTAGCTCAAACCCTAACCCTAACCCTAACCCTAGCTCAAACCCTAACCCTAACCCTAACCCTAACCCTAGCTCAAAACCCTAACCCTAACCCTAACCCTAGCTCAAACCCTAACCCTAACCCTAGCTCAAACCCTAACCCTAACCCTAACCCTAGCTCAAACCCTAACCCTAACCCTAGCTCAAACCCTAACCCTAACCCTAACCCTAGCTCAAACCCTAACCCTAGCTCAAACCCTAACCCTAACCCTAGCTCAAACCCTAACCCTAACCCTAGCTCAAACCCTAACCCTAACCCTAACCCTAGCTCAAACCCTAACCCTAACCCTAACCCTAACCCTAGCTCAAACCCTAACCCTAACCCTAGCTCAAAACCCTAACCCTAACCCTAGCTCAAACCCTAACCCTAACCCTAGCTCAAACCCTAACCCTAACCCTAACCCTAGCTCAAACCCTAACCCTAACCCTAACCCTAGCTCAAACCCTAACCCTAACCCTAACCCTAGGTCAAACCCTAACCGTAGCTCAAACCCTAACCCTAACCCTAACCCTAGCTCAAACCCTAACCCTAACCCTAGCTCAAACCCTAACCCTAACACTAACCCTAGCTCAAACCCTAACCCTAACCCTAGCTCAAACCCTAACCCTAACCCTACCTCAAAACCCTAACCCTAACCCTAACCCTAGCTCAAACCCTAACCCTAACCCTAACCCTAGCTCAAACCCTAACCCTAACCCTAACCCTAGCTCAAACCCTAACCCTAACCCTAACCCTAGCTCAAACCCTAACCCTAACCCTAACCCTAACCCTAGCTCAAACCCTAACCCTAACCCTACCTCAAAACCCTAACCCTAACCCTAACCCTAGCTCAAACCCTAACCCTAACCCTAACCCTAGCTCAAACCCTAACCCTAACCCTAACCCTAGCTCAAACCCTAACCCTAACCCTAACCCTAGCTCAAACCCTAACCCTAGCTCAAACCCTAACCCTAGCTCAAACCCTAACCCTAACCCTAACCCTAGCTCAAACCCTAACCCTAACCCTAACCCTAACCCTAGCTCAAACCCTAACCCTAACCCTACCTCAAAACCCTAACCCTAACCCTAACCCTAGCTCAAACCCTAACCCTAACCCTAACCCTAGCTCAAACCCTAACCCTAACCCTAACCCTAGCTCAAACCCTAACCCTAACCCTAACCCTAGCTCAAACCCTAACCCTAGCTCAAACCCTAACCCTAACCCTAGCTCCAACCCTAACCCTAACCCTAGCTCAAACCCTAACCCTAACCCTAACCCTAGCTCAAACCCTAACCCTAACCCTAACCCTAGCTCAAAACCCTAACCCTAACCCTAACCCTAGCTCAAACCCTAACCCTAACCCTAGCTCAAACCCTAACCCTAACCCTAACCCTAGCTCAAACCCTAACCCTAACCCTGACCCTAGCTGAAACCCTAACCCTAACCCTAACCCTAGCTCAAACCCTAACCCTAACCCTAGCTCAAACCCTAACCCTAACCCTAACCCTAGCTCAAACCCTAACCCTAGCTCAAACCCTAACCCTAACCCTAGCTCAAACCCTAACCCTAACCCTAACCCTAGCTCAAACCCTAACCCTAACCCTAACCCTAGCTCAAACCCTAACCCTAGCTCAAACCCTAACCCTAACCCTAGCTCAAACCCTAACCCTAACCCTAGCTCAAACCCTAACCCTAACCCTAACCCTAGCTCAAAACCCTAACCCTAACCCTAACCCTAGCTCAAACCCTAACCCTAACCCTAGCTCAAACCCTAACCCTAACCCTAGCTCAAACCCTAACCCTAACCCTAACCCTAGCTCAAACCCTAACCCTAGCTCAAACCCTAACCCTAACCCTGGCTCAAACCCTAACCCTAACCCTAACCCTAGCTCAAACCCTAACCCTAACCCTAACCCTAGCTCAAACCCTAACCCTAGCTCAAACCCTAACCCTAACCCTAGCTCAAACCCTAACCCTAACCCTAGCTCAAACCCTAACCCTAACCCTAACCCTAGCTCAAACCCTAACCCTAACCCTAACCCTAACCCTAGCTCAAACCCTAACCCTAACCCTAGCTCAAAACCCTAACCCTAACCCTAACCCTAGCTCAAACCCTAACCCTAACCCTAGCTCAAACCCTAACCCTAACCCTAACCCTAACCCTAGCTCAAACCCTAACCCTAACCCTAGCTCAAACCCTAACCCTAACCCTAACCCTAGCTCAAACCCTAACCCTAACCCTAACCCTAGCTCAAAACCCTAACCCTAACCCTAACCCTAGCTCAAACCCTAACCCTAACCCTAGCTCAAACCCTAACCCTAACCCTAACCCTAGCTCAAACCCTAACCCTAGCTCAAACCCTAACCCTAACCCTAGCTCAAACCCTAACCCTAACCCTAGCTCAAACCCTAACCCTAACCCTAACCCTAGCTCAAACCCTAACCCTAACCCTCACCCTAACCCTAGCTCAAACCCTAACCCTAACCCTAGCTCAAAACCCTAACCCTAACCCTAGCTCAAACCCTAACCCTAACCCTAGCTCAAACCCTAACCCTAACCCTAACCCTAGCTCAAACCCTAACCCTAGCTCAAACCCTAACCCTAACCCTAGCTCAAACCCTAACCCTAACCCTAGCTCAAACCCTAACCCTAACCCTAACCCTAGCTCAAACCCTAACCCTAACCCTAACCCTAGCTCAAACCCTAACCCTAACCCTAACCCTAGCTCAAACCCTAACCCTAACCCTAGCTCAAACCCTAACCCTAACCCTAACCCTAGCTCAAACCCTAACCCTAGCTCAAACCCTAACCCTAACCCTAGCTCAAACCCTAACCCTAACCCTAACCCTAGCTCAAACCCTAACCCTAACCCTAACCCTAGCTCAAACCCTAACCCTAGCTCAAACCCTAACCCTAACCCTAGCTCAAACCCTAACCCTAACCCTAGCTCAAACCCTAACCCTAACCCTAACCCTAGCTCAAAACCCTAACCCTAACCCTAACCCTAGCTCAAACCCTAACCCTAACCCTAGCTCAAACCCTAACCCTAGCTCAAACCCTAACCCTAACCCTAGCTCAAACCCTAACCCTAACCCTAGCTCAAACCCTAACCCTAACCCTAACCCTAGCTCAAAACCCTAACCCTAACCCTAGCTCAAACCCTAACCCTAACCCTAGCTCAAACCCTAACCCTAACCCTAGCTCAAACCCTAACCCTAACCCTAACCCTAGCTCAAACCCTAACCCTAGCTCAAACCCTAACCCTAACCCTAGCTCAAACCCTAACCCTAACCCTAACCCTAGCTCAAACCCTAACCCTAACCCTAACACTAGCTCAAACCCTAACCCTAGCTCAAACCCTAACCCTAACCCTAGCTCAAACCCTAACCCTAACCCTAGCTCAAACCCTAACCCTAACCCTAACCCTAGCTCAAACCCTAACCCTAACCCTAACCCTAACCCTCGCTCAAACCCTAACCCTAACCCTAGCTCAAAACCCTAACCCTAACCCTAACCCTAGCTCAAACCCTAACCCTAACCCTAGCTCAAACCCTAACCCTAACCCTAACCCTAGCTCAAACCCTAACCCTAACCCTAGCTCAAACCCTAACCCTAACCCTAACCCTAGCTCAAACCCTAACCCTAACCCTAACCCTAGCTCAAAACCCTAACCCTAACCCTAACCCTAGCTCAAACCCTAACCCTAACCCTAGCTCAAACCCTAACCCTAACCCTAACCCTAGCTCAAACCCTAACCCTAGCTCAAACCCTAACCCTAACCCTAGCTCAAACCCTAACCCTAACCCTAGCTCAAACCCTAACCCTAACCCTAACCCTAGCTCAAACCCTAACCCTAACCCTAACCCTAACCCTAGCTCAAACCCTAACCCTAACCCTAGCTCAAAACCCTAACCCTAACCCTAGCTCAAACCCTAACCCTAACCCTAGCTCAAACCCTAACCCTAACCCTAACCCTAGCTCAAACCCTAACCCTAGCTCAAACCCTAACCCTAGCTCAAACCCTAACCCTAACCCTAGCTCAAACCCTAACCCTAACCCTAACCCTAGCTCAAACCCTAACCCTAACCCTAACCCTAGCTCAAAACCCTAACCCTAACCCTAACCCTAGCTCAAACCCTAACCCTAACCCTAGCTCAAACCCTAACCCTAACCCTAACCCTAGCTCAAACCCTAACCCTAACCCTAACCCTAGCTCAAACCCTAACCCTAACCCTAACCCTAGCTCAAACCCTAACCCTAACCCTAGCTCAAACCTTAACCCTAACCCTAACCCTAGCTCAAACCCTAACCCTAGCTCAAACCCTAACCCTAACCCTAGCTCAAACACTAACCCTAACCCTAACCCTAGCTCAAACCCTAACCCTAACCCTAACCCTAGCTCAAACCCTAGCTCAAACCCTAACCCTAACCCTAGCTCAAACCCTAACCCTAACCCTAGCTCAAAACCCTAACCCTAACCCTAACCCTAGATCAAACCCTAACCCTAACCCTAACCCTAACCCTAGCTCAAACCCTAACCCTAACCCTAACCCTAGCTCAAACCCTAACCCTAACCCTAACCCTAGCTCAAACCCTAACCCTAACCCTAACCCTAGCTCAAACCCTAACCCTAACCCTAACCCTAGCTCAAACCCTAACCCTAGCTCAAACCCTAACCCTAACCCTAACGCTAGTTCAAACCCTAACCCTAACCCTAGCTCAAACCCTAACCCTAACCCTAACCCTGGCTCAAACCCTAACCCTAACCCTAACCCTAGCTCAAACCCTAACCCTAACCCTAACCCTAGCTCAAACCCTAACCCTAGCTCAAACCCTAACCCTAACCCTAACCCTAACCCTAGCTCAAACCCTAACCCTAACCCTAACCCTAGCTCAAACCCTAACCCTAGCTCAAACCATAACCCTAACCCTAACCCTAGCTCAAACCCTAACCCTAGCTCAAACCCTAACCCTAACCCTAACCCTAGCTCAAACACTAACCCTAACCCTAGCTCAAACCCTAACCCTAACCCTAACCCTAGCTCAAACCCTAACCCTAACCCTAACCCTAGCTCAAACCCTAACCCTAGCTCAAACCCTAACCCTAACCCTAGTTCAAACCCTAACCCTAACCCTAGCTCAAACCCTAACCCTAACCCTAGCTCAAACACTAACCCTAACCCTAGCTCAAACCTTAACCCTAACCCTAACCCTAGCTCAAACCCTAACCCTAACCCTAACCCTAGCTCAAACCCTAAACCTAGCTCAAACACTAACCCTAACCCTAACCCTAGCTCAAACCCTAACCCTAGCTCAAACCCTAACCCTAACCCTAACCCTAGCTCAAACCCTAACCCTAACCCTAGCTCAAATCCTAACCCTAACCCTAACCCTAGCTCAAACCCTAACCCTAGTTCAAACCCTAAACCTAACCCTAGCTCAAACCCTAACCCTAACCCTAGCTCAAATCCTAACCCTAACCCTAACCCTAGCTCAAACCCTAACCCTAGTTCAAACCCTAAACCTAACCCTAGCTCAAACCCTAACCCTAACCCTAGCTCAAACCCTAACCCTAACCCTAACCCTAGCTCAAACCCTAACCCTAACCCTAACCCTGCTCAAACCCTAACCCTAGCTCAAACCCTAACCCTAACCCTAACCCTAGTTCAAACCCTAACCCTAACCCTAGCTCAAACCCTAACCCTAACCCTAGCTCAAACCCTAACCCTAACCCTAACCCTAGCTCAAACCCTAACCCTAACCCTAACCCTAGCTCAAACCCTAACCCTAGCTCAAACCCTAACCCTAACCCTAACCCTAACCCTAGCTCAAACCCTAACCCTAACCCTAGCTCAAATCCTAACCCTAACCCTAACCCTAGCTCAAACCCTAACCCTAACCCTAACCCTAGTTCAAACCCTAACCCTAACCCTAGCTCAAACCCTAACCCTAACCCTAACCCTAACCCTAGCTCAAACCCTAACCCTAACCCTAACCCTAGCTCAAACCCTAACCCTAGCTCAAACCCTAACCCTAACCCTAACCCTAGTTCAAACCCTAACCCTAACCCTAGCTCAAACCCTAACCCTAACCCTAGCTCAAACCCTAACCCTAACCCTAACCCTGGCTCAAACCCTAACCCTAACCCTAGCTCAAACCCTAACCCTAACCCTAACCCTAGCTCAAACCCTAACCCTAACCCTAACCCTAGCTCAAACCCTAACCCTAGCTCAAACCCTAACCCTAACCCTAGCTCAAACCCTAACCCTAACCCTAGCTCAAACCCTAACCCTAACCTTAACCCTAGCTCAAACCCTAACCCTAACCCTAACCCTAACCCTAGCTCAAACCCTAACCCTAACCCTAGCTCAAAACCCTAACCCTAACCCTAACCCTAGCTCAAACCCTAACCCTAACCCTAGCTCAAACCCTAACCCTAACCCTAACTCTAGCTCAAACCCTAACCCTAACCCTAACCCTAGCTCAAACCCTAACCCTAACCCTAACCCTAGCTCAAAACCCTAACCCTAACCCTAACCCTAGCTCAAACCCTAACCCTAACCCTAGCTCAAACCCTAACCCTAACCCTAACCCTAGCTCAAACCCTAACCCTAGCTCAAACCCTAGCTCAAACCCTAACCCTAGCTCAAACCCTAACCCTAACCCTAGCTCAAACCCTAACCCTAACCCTAACCCTAGCTCAAACCCTAACCCTAACCCTAACCCTAACCCTAGCTCAAACCCTAACCCTAACCCTAGCTCAAAACCCTAACCCTAACCCTAGCTCAAACCCTAACCCTAACCCTAGCTCAAACCCTAACCCTAACCCTAACCCTAGCTCAAACCCTAACCCTAGCTCAAACCCTAACCCTAACCCTAGCTCAAACCCTAACCCTAACCCTAGCTCAAACCCTAACCCTAACCCTAGCTCAAACCCTAACCCTAACCCTAACCCTAGCTCAAAACCCTAACCCTAACCCTAACCCTAGCTCAAACCCTAACCCTAACCCTAGCTCAAACCCTAACCCTAACCCTAACCCTAGCTCAAACCCTAACCCTAACCCTAACCCTAGCTCAAACCCTAACCCTAACCCTAACCCTAGCTCAAACCCTAACCCTAACCCTAGCTCAAACCTTAACCCTAACCCTAACCCTAGCTCAAACCCTAACCCTAGCTCAAACCCTAACCCTAACCCTAGCTCAAACCCTAACCCTAACCCTAACCCTAGCTCAAACCCTAACCCTAACCCTAACCCTAGCTCAAACCCTAGCTCAAACCCTAACCCTAACCCTAGCTCAAACCCTAACCCTAACCCTAGCTCAAAACCCTAACCCTAACCCTAACCCTAGCTCAAACCCTAACCCTAGCTCAAACCCTAACCCTAACCCTAACCCTAGCTCAAACCCTAACCCTAACCCTAACCCTAGCTCAAACCCTAACCCTAACCCTAACCCTAGCTCAAACCCTAACCCTAGCTCAAACCCTAACCCTAACCCTAGTTCAAACCCTAACCCTAACCCTAGCTCAAACCCTAACCCTAACCCTAGCTCAAACACTAACCCTAACCCTAGCTCAAACCTTAACCCTAACCCTAACCCTAGCTCAAACCCTAACCCTAACCCTAACCCTAGCTCAAACCCTAAACCTAGCTCAAACACTAACCCTAACCCTAACCCTAGCTCAAACCCTAACCCTAGCTCAAACCCTAACCCTAACCCTAACCCTAGCTCAAACCCTAACCCTAACCCTAGCTCAAATCCTAACCCTAACCCTAACCCTAGCTCAAACCCTAACCCTAGTTCAAACCCTAAACCTAACCCTAGCTCAAACCCTAACCCTAACCCTAGCTCAAATCCTAACCCTAACCCTAACCCTAGCTCAAACCCTAACCCTAGTTCAAACCCTAAACCTAACCCTAGCTCAAACCCTAACCCTAACCCTAGCTCAAACCCTAACCCTAACCCTAACCCTAGCTCAAACCCTAACCCTAACCCTAACCCTAGCTCAAACCCTAAACCCTAACCCTAACCCTAGCTCAAACCCTAACCCTAACCCTAACCCTAACCCTGCTCAAACCCTAACCCTAGCTCAAACCCTAACCCTAACCCTAACCCTAGCTCAAACCCTAACCCTAACCCTAACCCTAGCTCAAACCCTAACCCTAGCTCAAACCCTAACCCTAACCCTAGCTCAAACCCTAACCCTAACCCTAGCTCAAATCCTAACCCTAACCCTAACCCTAGCTCAAACCCTAACCCTAACCCTAACCCTAGCTCAAACCCTAACCCTAGCTCAAACCCTAACCCTAACCCTAGCTCAAACCCTAACCCTAACCCTAGCTCAAACCCTAACCCTAACCCTAGCTCAAACCCTAACCCTAACCCTAACCCTAGCTCAAAACCCTAACCCTAACCCTAACCCTAGCTCAAACCCTAACCCTAACCCTAGCTCAAACCCTAACCCTAACCCTAACCCTAGCTCAAACCCTAACCCTAACCCTAACCCTAGCTCAAACCCTAACCCTAACCCTAACCCTAGCTCAAACCCTAACCCTAACCCTAGCTCAAACCTTAACCCTAACCCTAACCCTAGCTCAAACCCTAACCCTAGCTCAAACCCTAACCCTAACCCTAGCTCAAACCCTAACCCTAACCCTAACCCTAGCTCAAACCCTAACCCTAACCCTAACCCTAGCTCAAACCCTAGCTCAAACCCTAACCCTAACCCTAGCTCAAACCCTAACCCTAACCCTAGCTCAAAACCCTAACCCTAACCCTAACCCTAGCTCAAACCCTAACCCTAGCTCAAACCCTAACCCTAACCCTAACCCTAGCTCAAACCCTAACCCTAACCCTAACCCTAGCTCAAACCCTAACCCTAACCCTAGCTCAAACCCTAACCCTAACCCTAACCCTAGCTCAAACCCTAACCCTAGCTCAAACCCTAACCCTAACCCTAACCCTAGTTCAAACCCTAACCCTAACCCTAGCTCAAACCCTAACCCTAACCCTAGCTCAAACCCTAACCCTAACCCTAACCCTGGCTCAAACCCTAACCCTAACCCTAGCTCAAACCCTAACCCTAACCCTAACCCTAGCTCAAACCCTAACCCTAACCCTAACCCTAGCTCAAACCCTAACCCTAGCTCAAACCCTAACCCTAACCCTAGCTCAAACCCTAACCCTAACCCTAGCTCAAACCCTAACCCTAACCCTAACCCTAGCTCAAACCCTAACCCTAACCCTAACCCTAACCCTAGCTCAAACCCTAACCCTAACCCTAGCTCAAAACCCTAACCCTAACCCTAACCCTAGCTCAAACCCTAACCCTAACCCTAGCTCAAACCCTAACCCTAACCCTAACCCTAGCTCAAACCCTAACCCTAACCCTAACCCTAGCTCAAACCCTAACCCTAACCCTAACCCTAGCTCAAAACCCTAACCCTAACCCTAACCCTAGCTCAAACCCTAACCCTAACCCTAGCTCAAACCCTAACCCTAACCCTAACCCTAGCTCAAACCCTAACCCTAGCTCAAACCCTAACCCTAACCCTAGCTCAAACCCTAACCCTAACCCTAGCTCAAACCCTAACCCTAACCCTAACCCTAGCTCAAACCCTAACCCTAACCCTAACCCTAACCCTAGCTCAAACCCTAACCCTAACCCTAGCTCAAAACCCTAACCCTAACCCTAGCTCAAACCCTAACCCTAACCCTAGCTCAAACCCTAACCCTAACCCTAACCCTAGCTCAAACCCTAACCCTAGCTCAAACCCTAACCCTAACCCTAGCTCAAACCCTAACCCTAACCCTAGCTCAAAACCCTAACCCTAACCCTAACCCTAGCTCAAACCCTAACCCTAACCCTAGCTCAAACCCTAACCCTAACCCTAACCCTAGCTCAAACCCTAACCCTAACCCTAACCCTAGCTCAAACCCTAACCCTAACCCTAACCCTAGCTCAAACCCTAACCCTAACCCTAGCTCAAACCTTAACCCTAACCCTAACCCTAGCTCAAACCCTAACCCTAGCTCAAACCCTAACCCTAACCCTAGCTCAAACCCTAACCCTAACCCTAACCCTAGCTCAAACCCTAACCCTAACCCTAACCCTAGCTCAAACCCTAGCTCAAACCCTAACCCTAACCCTAGCTCAAACCCTAACCCTAACCCTAGCTCAAAACCCTAACCCTAACCCTAACCCTAGCTCAAACCCTAACCCTAACCCTAACCCTAACCCTAGCTCAAACCCTAACCCTAACCCTAACCCTAGCTCAAACCCTAACCCTAACCCTAACCCTAGCTCAAACCCTAACCCTAACCCTAACCCTAGCTCAAACCCTAACCCTAGCTCAAACCCTAACCCTAACCCTAGTTCAAACCCTAACCCTAACCCTAGCTCAAACCCTAACCCTAACCCTAGCTCAAACACTAACCCTAACCCTAGCTCAAACCTTAACCCTAACCCTAACCCTAGCTCAAACCCTAACCCTAACCCTAACCCTAGCTCAAACCCTAAACCTAGCTCAAACACTAACCCTAACCCTAACCCTAGCTCAAACCCTAACCCTAGCTCAAACCCTAACCCTAACCCTAACCCTAGCTCAAACCCTAACCCTAACCCTAGCTCAAATCCTAACCCTAACCCTAACCCTAGCTCAAACCCTAACCCTAGTTCAAACCCTAAACCTAACCCTAGCTCAAACCCTAACCCTAACCCTAGCTCAAATCCTAACCCTAACCCTAACCCTAGCTCAAACCCTAACCCTAGTTCAAACCCTAAACCTAACCCTAGCTCAAACCCTAACCCTAACCCTAGCTCAAACCCTAACCCTAACCCTAACCCTAGCTCAAACCCTAACCCTAACCCTAACCCTAGTTCAAACCCTAAACCTAACCCTAGCTCAAACCCTAACCCTAACCCTAGCTCAAACCCTAACCCTAACCCTAACCCTAGCTCAAACCCTAACCCTAGCTCAAACCCTAACCCTAACCCTAGCTCAAACCCTAACCCTAACCCTAGCTCAAATCCTAACCCTAACCCTAACCCTAGCTCAAACCCTAACCCTAACCCTAACCCTAGCTCAAACCCTAACCCTAGCTCAAACCCTAACCCTAACCCTAGCTCAAACCCTAACCCTAACCCTAGCTCAAACCCTAACCCTAACCCTAGCTCAAACCCTAACCCTAACCCTAACCCTAGCTCAAAACCCTAACCCTAACCCTAACCCTAGCTCAAACCCTAACCCTAACCCTAGCTCAAACCCTAACCCTAACCCTAACCCTAGCTCAAACCCTAACCCTAACCCTAACCCTAGCTCAAACCCTAACCCTAACCCTAACCCTAGCTCAAACCCTAACCCTAACCCTAGCTCAAACCTTAACCCTAACCCTAACCCTAGCTCAAACCCTAACCCTAGCTCAAACCCTAACCCTAACCCTAGCTCAAACCCTAACCCTAACCCTAACCCTAGCTCAAACCCTAACCCTAACCCTAACCCTAGCTCAAACCCTAGCTCAAACCCTAACCCTAACCCTAGCTCAAACCCTAACCCTAACCCTAGCTCAAAACCCTAACCCTAACCCTAACCCTAGCTCAAACCCTAACCCTAGCTCAAACCCTAACCCTAACCCTAACCCTAGCTCAAACCCTAACCCTAACCCTAACCCTAGCTCAAACCCTAACCCTAACCCTAGCTCAAACCCTAACCCTAACCCTAACCCTAGCTCAAACCCTAACCCTAGCTCAAACCCTAACCCTAACCCTAACCCTAGTTCAAACCCTAACCCTAACCCTAGCTCAAACCCTAACCCTAACCCTAGCTCAAACCCTAACCCTAACCCTAACCCTGGCTCAAACCCTAACCCTAACCCTAGCTCAAACCCTAACCCTAACCCTAACCCTAGCTCAAACCCTAACCCTAACCCTAACCCTAGCTCAAACCCTAACCCTAGCTCAAACCCTAACCCTAACCCTAGCTCAAACCCTAACCCTAACCCTAGCTCAAACCCTAACCCTAACCCTAACCCTAGCTCAAACCCTAACCCTAACCCTAACCCTAACCCTAGCTCAAACCCTAACCCTAACCCTAGCTCAAAACCCTAACCCTAACCCTAACCCTAGCTCAAACCCTAACCCTAACCCTAGCTCAAACCCTAACCCTAACCCTAACCCTAGCTCAAACCCTAACCCTAACCCTAACCCTAGCTCAAACCCTAACCCTAACCCTAACCCTAGCTCAAAACCCTAACCCTAACCCTAACCCTAGCTCAAACCCTAACCCTAACCCTAGCTCAAACCCTAACCCTAACCCTAACCCTAGCTCAAACCCTAACCCTAGCTCAAACCCTAACCCTAACCCTAGCTCAAACCCTAACCCTAACCCTAGCTCAAACCCTAACCCTAACCCTAACCCTAGCTCAAACCCTAACCCTAACCCTAACCCTAACCCTAGCTCAAACCCTAACCCTAACCCTAGCTCAAAACCCTAACCCTAACCCTAGCTCAAACCCTAACCCTAACCCTAGCTCAAACCCTAACCCTAACCCTAACCCTAGCTCAAACCCTAACCCTAGCTCAAACCCTAACCCTAACCCTAGCTCAAACCCTAACCCTAACCCTAGCTCAAACCCTAACCCTAACCCTAACCCTAGCTCAAACCCTAACCCTAACCCTAACCCTAGCTCAAAACCCTAACCCTAACCCTAACCCTAGCTCAAACCCTAACCCTAACCCTAGCTCAAACCCTAACCCTAACCCTAACCCTAGCTCAAACCCTAACCCTAACCCTAACCCTAGCTCAAACCCTAACCCTAACCCTAACCCTAGCTCAAACCCTAACCCTAACCCTAGCTCAAACCTTAACCCTAACCCTAACCCTAGCTCAAACCCTAACCCTAGCTCAAACCCTAACCCTAACCCTAGCTCAAACCCTAACCCTAACCCTAACCCTAGCTCAAACCCTAACCCTAACCCTAACCCTAGCTCAAACCCTAGCTCAAACCCTAACCCTAACCCTAGCTCAAACCCTAACCCTAACCCTAGCTCAAAACCCTAACCCTAACCCTAACCCTAGCTCAAACCCTAACCCTAACCCTAACCCTAACCCTAGCTCAAACCCTAACCCTAACCCTAACCCTAGCTCAAACCCTAACCCTAACCCTAACCCTAGCTCAAACCCTAACCCTAACCCTAACCCTAGCTCAAACCCTAACCCTAGCTCAAACCCTAACCCTAACCCTAGTTCAAACCCTAACCCTAACCCTAGCTCAAACCCTAACCCTAACCCTAGCTCAAACACTAACCCTAACCCTAGCTCAAACCTTAACCCTAACCCTAACCCTAGCTCAAACCCTAACCCTAACCCTAACCCTAGCTCAAACCCTAAACCTAGCTCAAACACTAACCCTAACCCTAACCCTAGCTCAAACCCTAACCCTAGCTCAAACCCTAACCCTAACCCTAACCCTAGCTCAAACCCTAACCCTAACCCTAGCTCAAATCCTAACCCTAACCCTAACCCTAGCTCAAACCCTAACCCTAGTTCAAACCCTAAACCTAACCCTAGCTCAAACCCTAACCCTAACCCTAGCTCAAATCCTAACCCTAACCCTAACCCTAGCTCAAACCCTAACCCTAGTTCAAACCCTAAACCTAACCCTAGCTCAAACCCTAACCCTAACCCTAGCTCAAACCCTAACCCTAACCCTAACCCTAGCTCAAACCCTAACCCTAACCCTAACCCTAGCTCAAACCCTAAACCCTAACCCTAACCCTAGCTCAAACCCTAACCCTAACCCTAACCCTAACCCTGCTCAAACCCTAACCCTAGCTCAAACCCTAACCCTAACCCTAACCCTAGTTCAAACCCTAACCCTAACCCTAGCTCAAACCCTAACCCTAACCCTAGCTCAAACCCTAACCCTAACCCTAACCCTAGCTCAAACCCTAACCCTAACCCTAACCCTAGCTCAAACCCTAACCCTAGCTCAAACCCTAACCCTAACCCTAGCTCAAACCCTAACCCTAACCCTAGCTCAAATCCTAACCCTAACCCTAACCCTAGCTCAAACCCTAACCCTAACCCTAACCCTAGTTCAAACCCTAACCCTAACCCTAGCTCAAACCCTAACCCTAACCCTAACCCTAGCTCAAACCCTAACCCTAACCCTAGCTCAAACCCTAACCCTAACCCTAACCCTAGCTCAAACCCTAACCCTAGCTCAAACCCTAACCCTAACCCTAACCCTAGTTCAAACCCTAACCCTAACCCTAGCTCAAACCCTAACCCTAACCCTAGCTCAAACCCTAACCCTAACCCTAACCCTGGCTCAAACCCTAACCCTAACCCTAGCTCAAACCCTAACCCTAACCCTAACCCTAGCTCAAACCCTAACCCTAACCCTAACCCTAGCTCAAACCCTAACCCTAACCCTAACCCTAGCTCAAACACTAACCCTAACCCTAGCTCAAACCCTAACCCTAACCCTAACCCTAGCTCATACCCTAACCCTAACCCTAACCCTAGCTCAAACCCTAACCCTAACCCTAACCCTAGCTCAAACACTAACCCTAACCCTAGCTCAAACCCTAACCCTAACCCTAACCCTAGCTCAAACCCTAACCCTAACCCTAACCCTAGCTCAAACCCTAACCCTAGCTCAAACCCTAACCCTAACCCTAACCCTAGTTCAAACCCTAACCCTAGTTCAAACCCTAACCCTAACCCTAGCTCAAACCCTAACCCTAGCTCAAACCCTAACCCTAACCCTAACCCTAGCTCAAACCCTAACCCTAACCCTAACCCTAGTTCAAACCCTAACCCTAACCCTAGTTCAAACCCTAACCCTAACCCTAGCTCAAACCCTAACCCTAACCCTAGCTCAAACCCTAACCCTAGCTCAAACCCTAACCCTAACCCTAGCTCAAACCCGAACCCTAACCCTAACCCTAGCTCAAACCCTAACCCTAGCTCAAACCCTAACCCTAACCCTAGCTCAAACCCGAACCCTAACCCTAACCCTAGCTCAAACCCTAACCCTAGCTCAAACCCTAACCCTAACCCTAACCCTAGCTCAAACCCTAACCCTAGCTCAAACCCTAACCCTAACCCTAACCCTAGCTCAAACCCTAACCCTAGCTCAAAACCCTAACCCTAACCCTAACCCTAGCTCAAACCCTAACCCTAGCTCAAACCCTAACCCTAACCCTAGCTCAAACCCGAACCCTAACCCTAACCCTAGCTCAAACCCTAACCCTAGCTCAAACCCTAACCCTAACCCCAACCCTAGCTCAAACCCTAACCCTAACCCTAACCCTACCTCAGACCCTAACCCTAGCTCAAACCCTAACCCTAACCCTAACCCTAGCTCAAACCCTAACCCTAACCCTAACCCTAGCTCAAAACCCTAACCCTAACCCTAACCCTAGCTCAAACCCTAACCCTAACCCTAGCTCAAACCCTAACCCTAACCCTAACCCTGGCTCAAACCCTAACCCTAGCTCAAACCCTAACCCTAACCCTAGCTCAAACCCTAACCCTAACCCTAACCCTAGCTCAAACCCCAACCCTAACCCTAGCTCAAACCCTAACCCTAACCCTAGCTCAAACCCTAACCCTAACCCTAGCTCAAACCCTAACCCTAACCCTAGCTCAAACCCCAACCCTAACCCTAGCTCAAATCCTAACCCTAACCCTAACCCTAGCTCAAACCCTAACCTAGCTCAAACCCTAACCCTAACCCTAGCTCAAACCCTAACCCTAGCTCAAACCCTAACCCTAACCCTAGCTCAAACCCTAACCCTAACCCTAGCTCAAACCCTAACCCT
>JBAGJB010000198.1:0-15000 GCA_037577475.1 Chaunax sp. Z400 | reverse complement strand
TAACCCTAACCCTAGCTCAAACCCTAACCCTAACCCTAACCCTAGCTCAAACCCTAACCCTAACCCTAACCCTAGCTCAAACCCTAACCCTAGCTCAAACCCTAACCCTAACCCTAGCTCAAACCCTAACCCTAACCCTAGCTCAAACCCTAACCCTAACCCTAACCCTAGCTCAAACCCTAACGCTAACCCTAACCCTAACCCTAGCTCAAACCCTAACCCTAACCCTAGCTCAAAACCCTAACACTAACCCTAACCCTAGCTCAAACCCTAACCCTAACCCTAGCTCAAACCCTAACCCTAACCCTAGCTCAAAACCCTAACACTAACCCTAACCCTAGCTCAAACCCTAACCCTAGCTCAAACCCTAACCCTAACCCTAGCTCAAACCCTAACCCTAACCCTAACCCTAGCTCAAACCCTAACCCTAGCTCAAACCCTAACCCTAACCCTAGCTCAAACCCTAACCCTAACCCTAACCCTAGCTCAAACCCTAACCCTAACCCTAACCCTAGCTCAAACCCTAACCCTAGCTCAAACCCTAACCCTAACCCTAGCTCAAACCCTAACCCTAACCCTAGCTCAAACCCTAACCCTAACCCTAACCCTAGCTCAAACCCTAACCCTCAACCCTAACCCTAACCCTAGCTCAAACCCTAACCCTAACCCTAGCTCAAAACCCTAACCCTAACCCTAACCCTAGCTCAAACCCTAACCCTAGCTCAAACCCTAACCCTAACCCTAGCTCAAACCCTAACCCTAACCCTAACCCTAGCTCAAACCCTAACCCTAACCCTAACCCTAGCTCAAACCCTAACCCTAACCCTAACCCTAGCTCAAACCCTAACCGTAGCTCAAACCCTAACCCTAGCTCAAACCCTAACCCTAACCCTAACCCTAGCTCAAACCCTAACCCTAACCCTAGCTCAAACCCTAACCCTAACCCTAACCCTAGCTCAAACCCTAACCCTAACCCTAACCCTAGCTCAAACCCTAACCCTAGCTCAAACCCTAACCCTAACCCTAGCTCAAACCCTAACCCTAACCCTAACCCTAACCCTAACCCTAGCTCAAACCCTAACCCTAACCCTAGCTCAAACCCTAACCCTAACCCTAACCCTAGCTCAAACCCTAACCCTAGCTCAAACCCTAACCCTAACCCTAGCTCAAACCCTAACCCTAACCCTAACCCTAGCTCAAACCCTAACCCTAACCCTAACCCTAGCTCAAACCCTAACCCTAGCTCAAACCCTAACCCTAACCCTAGCTCAAACCCTAACCCTAACCCTAGCTCAAACCCTAACCCTAACCCTAACCCTAACCCTAGCTCAAACCCTAACCCTAACCCTAGCTCAAAACCCTAACCCTAACCCTAACCCTAGCTCAAACCCTAACCCTAGCTCAAACCCTAACCCTAACCCTAGCTCAAACCCTAACCCTAACCCTAACCCTAGCTCAAACCCTAACCCTAACCCTAACCCTAGCTCAAACCCTAACCCTAACCCTAACCCTAGCTCAAACCCTAACCGTAGCTCAAACCCTAACCCTAGCTCAAACCCTAACCCTAACCCTAACCCTAGCTCAAACCCTAACCCTAACCCTAGCTCAAACCCTAACCCTAACCCTAACCCTAGCTCAAACCCTAACCCTAACCCTAACCCTAGCTCAAACCCTAACCCTAGCTCAAACCCTAACCCTAACCCTAGCTCAAACCCTAACCCTAACCCTAACCCTAACCCTAACCCTAACCCTAGCTCAAAACCCTAACACTAACCCTAACCCTAGCTCAAACCCTAACCCTAACCCTAGCTCAAACCCTAACCCTAACCCTAACCCTAGCTCAAACCCTAACCCTAACCCTAACCCTAGCTCAAACCCTAACCCTAACCCTAACCCTAGCTCAAACCCTAACCGTAGCTCAAACCCTAACCCTAACCCTAACCCTAACCCTAACCCTAGCTCAAACCCTAACCCTAACCCTAACCCTAGCTCAAACCCTAACCCTAGCTCAAACCCTAACCCTAACCCTAGCTCAAACCCTAACCCTAACCCTAGCTCAAACCCTAACCCTAACCCTAACCCTAGCTCAAACCCTAACCCTAACCCTGACCCTAACCCTAGCTCAAACCCTAACCCTAACCCTAGCTCAAAACCCTAACACTAACCCTAACCCTAGCTCAAACCCTAACCCTAACCCTAGCTCAAACCCTAACCCTAACCCTAGCTCAAAACCCTAACACTAACCCTAACCCTAGCTCAAACCCTAACCCTAGCTCAAACCCTAACCCTAACCCTAACCCTAGCTCAAACCCTAACCCTAACCCTAACCCTAGCTCAAACCCTAACCCTAGCTCAAACCCTAACCCTAACCCTAGCTCAAACCCTAACCCTAACCCTAGCTCAAACCCTAACCCTAACCCTAACCCTAGCTCAAACCCTAACCCTAACCCTAACCCTAGCTCAAACCCTAACCCTAGCTCAAACCCTAACCCTAACCCTAGCTCAAACCCTAACCCTAACCCTAGCTCAAACCCTAACCCTAACCCTAACCCTAGCTCAAACCCTAACCCTAACCCTAACCCTAACCCTAGCTCAAACCCTAACCCTAACCCTAGCTCAAAACCCTAACACTAACCCTAACCCTAGCTCAAACCCTAACCCTAACCCTAGCTCAAACCCTAACCCTAACCCTAGCTCAAAACCCTAACACTAACCCTAACCCTAGCTCAAACCCTAACCCTAGCTCAAACCCTAACCCTAACCCTAGCTCAAACCCTAACCCTAACCCTAGCTCAAACCCTAACCCTAACCCTAACCCTAGCTCAAAACCCTAACCCTAACCCTAGCTCAAACCCTAACCCTAACCCTAACCCTAGCTCAAACCCTAACCCTAACCCTAACCCTAGCTCAAACCCTAACCCTAACCCTAACCCTAGCTCAAACCCTAACCGTAGCTCAAACCCTAACCCTAGCTCAAACCCTAACCCTAACCCTAACCCTAGCTCAAACCCTAACCCTAACCCTAGCTCAAACCCTAACCCTAACCCTAACCCTAGCTCAAACCCTAACCCTAACCCTAACCCTAGCTCAAACCCTAACCCTAGCTCAAACCCTAACCCTAACCCTAGCTCAAACCCTAACCCTAACCCTAACCCTAACCCTAACCCTAGCTCAAACCCTAACCCTAACCCTAGCTCAAACCCTAACCCTAACCCTAACCCTAGCTCAAACCCTAACCCTAGCTCAAACCCTAACCCTAACCCTAGCTCAAACCCTAACCCTAACCCTAACCCTAGCTCAAACCCTAACCCTAACCCTAACCCTAGCTCAAACCCTAACCCTAGCTCAAACCCTAACCCTAACCCTAGCTCAAACCCTAACCCTAACCCTAGCTCAAACCCTAACCCTAACCCTAACCCTAACCCTAGCTCAAACCCTAACCCTAACCCTAGCTCAAAACCCTAACCCTAACCCTAACCCTAGCTCAAACCCTAACCCTAGCTCAAACCCTAACCCTAACCCTAGCTCAAACCCTAACCCTAACCCTAACCCTAGCTCAAACCCTAACCCTAACCCTAACCCTAGCTCAAACCCTAACCCTAACCCTAACCCTAGCTCAAACCCTAACCGTAGCTCAAACCCTAACCCTAGCTCAAACCCTAACCCTAACCCTAGCTCAAACCCTAACCCTAACCCTACTAGCTCAACCCTAACCCTAACCCTAACCCTAGCTCAAACCCTAACCCTAACCCTAACCCTAGCTCAAACCCTAACCCTAGCTCAAACCCTAACCCTAACCCTAGCTCAAACCCTAACCCTAACCCTAACCCTAACCCTAACCCTAACCCTAGCTCAAACCCTAACCCTAACCCTAGCTCAAACCCTAACCCTAACCCTAGCTCAAACCCTAACCCTAACCCTAACCCTAACCCTAGCTCAAACCCTAACCCTAACCCTACCTCAAAACCCTAACCCTAACCCTAACCCTAGCTCAAACCCTAACCCTAACCCTAACCCTAGCTCAAACCCTAACCCTAGCTCAAACCCTAACCCTAACCCTAACCCTAGCTCAAACCCTAACCCTAGCTCAAACCCTAACCCTAACCCTAGCTCAAACCCTAACCCTAACCCTAGCTCAAAACCCTAACCCTAACCCTAACCCTAGCTCAAACCCTAACCCTAACCCTAACCCTAGCTCAAACCCTAACCCTAACCCTAACCCTAGCTCAAACCCTAACCCTAACCCTAGCTCAAACCCTAACCCTAACCCTAACCCTAGCTCAAACCCTAACCCTAGCTCAAACCCTAACCCTAACCCTAACCCTAGCTCAAACCCTAACCCTAGCTCAAACCCTAACCCTAACCCTAGCTCAAACCCTAACCCTAACCCTAACCCTAGCTCAAACCCTAACCCTAACCCTAACCCTAGCTCAAACCCTAACCCTAGCTCAAACCCTAACCCTAACCCTAGCTCAAACCCTAACCCTAGCTCAAACCCTAACCCTAACCCTAGCTCAAACCCTAACCCTAACCCTAGCTCAAACCCTAACCCTAACCCTAACCCTGGCTCAAACCCTAACCCTAACCCTAACCCTAGCTCAAAACCCTAACCCTAACCCTAACCCTAGCTCAAACCCTAACCCTGACCCTAGCTCAAACCCTAACCCTAACCCTAACCCTAGCTCAAACCCTAACCCTAACCCTAACCCTAGCTCAAACCCTAACCCTAACCCTAACCCTAGCTCAAACCCTAACCCTAACCCTAGCTCAAACCCTAACCCTAACCCTAACCCTAGCTCAAACCTTAACCCTAGCTCAAACCCTAACCCTAACCCTAGCTCAAACCCTAACCCTAACCCTAACCCTATTTCAAACCCTAACCCTAACCCTAACCCTAGCTCAAACCCTAACCCTAACCCTAACCCTAGCTCAAACCCTAACCCTAACCCTAGCTCAAACCCTAACCCTAACCCTAACCCTAGCTCAAACCTTAACCCTAGCTCAAACCCTAACCCTAACCCTAGCTCAAACCCTAACCCTAACCCTAACCCTAGCTCAAACCCTAACCCTAACCCTAACCCTAGCTCAAACCCTAACCCTAGCTCAAACCCTAACCCTAACCCCAGCTCAAACCCTAACCCTAACCCTAGCTCAAACCCTAACCCTAACCCTAACCCTAGCTCAAACCTAACCCTAACCCTAGCTCAAACCCTAACCCTAACCCTAGCTCAAACCCTAACCCTAACCCTAGCTCAAACCCTAACCCTAACCCTAACCCTAGCTCAAACCCTAACCCTAACCCTAACCCTAGCTCAAACCCTAACCCTAGCTCAAACCCTAACCCTAACCCTAACCCTAGCTCAAACCCTAACCCTAACCCTAACCCTAGCTCAAACCCTAACCCTAACCCTAGCTCAAACCCTAACCCTAACCCTAACCCTAGCTCAAACCCTAACCCTAGCTCAAACCCTAACCCTAACCCTAACCCTAGCTCAAACCCTAACCCTAGCTCAAACCCTAACCCTAACCCTAGCTCAAACCCTAACCCTAACCCTAACCCTAGCTCAAACCCTAACCCTAACCCTAACCCTAGCTCAAACCTTAACCCTAGCTCAAACCCTAACCCTAACCCTAGCTCAAACCCTAACCCTAACCCTAACCCTAGCTCAAACCCTAACCCTAACCCTAACCCTAGCTCAAACCCTAACCCTAACCCTAACCCTAGCTCAAACCCTAACCCTAACCCTAGCTCAAACCCTAACCCTAACCCCTAACCCTAGCTCAAACCTTAACCCTAGCTCAAACCCTAACCCTAACCCTAGCTCAAACCCTAACCCTAACCCTAACCCTAGCTCAAACCCTAACCCTAACCCTAACCCTAGCTCAAACCCTAACCCTAGCTCAAACCCTAACCCTAACCACCATGGCTCACACCTAACCCTAACCCTAACCCTAGCTCAAACCCTAACCCTAACCCTAACCCTAGCTCAAAACCCTAACCCTAACCCTAGCTCAAACCCTAACCCTAACCCTAGCTCAAACCCTAACCCTAACCCTAGCTCAAACCCTAACCCTAACCCTAACCCTAGCTCAAACCCTAACCCTAACCCTAACCCTAGCTCAAACCCTAACCCTAGCTCAAACCCTAACCCTAACCCTAACCCTAGCTCAAACCCTAACCCTAACCCTAACCCTAGCTCAAACCCTAACCCTAACCCTAGCTCAAACCCTAACCCTAACCCTAACCCTAGCTCAAACCCTAACCCTAGCTCAAACCCTAACCCTAACCCTAACCCTAGCTCAAACCCTAACCCTAGCTCAAACCCTAACCCTAACCCTAGCTCAAACCCTAACCCTAACCCTAACCCTAGCTCAAACCCTAACCCTAACCCTAACCCTAACCCTAGCTCAAACCCTAACCCTAGCTCAAACCCTAACCCTAGCTCAAACCCTAACCCTAACCCTAGCTCAAACCCTAACCCTAACCCTAGCTCAAACCCTAACCCTAACCCTAGCTCAAACCCTAACCCTAACCCTAGCTCAAACCCTAACCCTAACCCTAACCCTAGCTCAAACCCTAACCCTAACCCTAACCCTAGCTCAAACCCTAACCCTAACCCTAACCCTAGCTCAAACCCTAACCCTGGATCAATCCCTAGCTCAAACCCTAACCCTAACCCTAACCCTAGCTCAAACCCTAACCCTAACCCTAACCCTAACCCTAGCTCAAACCCTAACCCTAACCCTAGCTCAAACCCTAACCCTAACCCTAACCCTAGCTCAAACCCTAACCCTAGCTCAAACCCTAACCCTAACCCTAGCTCAAACCCTAACCCTAACCCTAACCCTAGCTCAAACCCTAACCCTACTCAAACCCTAACCCTAACCCTAGCTCAAACCCTAACCCTAACCCTAACCCTAGCTCAAACCCTAACCCTAGCTCAAACCCTAACCCTAGCTCAAACCCTAACCCTAGCTCAAACCCTAACCCTAACCCTAACCCTAGCTCAAACCCTAACCCTAACCCTAGCTCAAACCCTAACCCTAACCCTAACCCTAGCTCAAACCCTAACCCTAACCCTAACCCTAGCTCAAACCCTAACCCTAACCTAGCTCAAACCCTAACCCTAACCCTAGCTCAAACCCTAACCCTAACCCTAACCCTAACCCTAACCCTAACCCTAGCTCAAACCCTAACCCTAACCCTAGCTCAAACCCTAACCCTAACCCTAACCCTAGCTCAAACCCTAACCCTAGCTCAAACCCTAACCCTAACCCTAGCTCAAACCCTAACCCTAACCCTAACCCTAGCTCAAACCCTAACCCTAACCCTAACCCTAGCTCAAACCCTAACCCTAGCTCAACCCTAGCTCACCCTAACCCTAGCTCAAACCCTAACCCTAACCCTAGCTCAAACCCTAACCCTAACCCTAACCCTAACCCTAGCTCAAACACTAACCCTAACCCTAACCCTAGCTCAAACCCTAACCCTAACCCTAACCCTAGCTCAAACCCTAACCCTAGCTCAAACCCTAACCCTAACCCTAGCTCAAACCCTAACCCTAACCCTAACCCTAGCTCAAACCCTAACCCTAACCCTAACCCTAGCTCAAACCCTAACCCTAACCCTAACCCTAGCTCAAACCCTAACCCCTAACCCTAACCCTAGCTCAAACCCTAACCCTAACCCTAACCCTACCTGCTCAAACCCTAACCCTAACCCTAGCTCAAACCCTAACCCTAACCCTAACCCTAGCTCAAACCCTAACCCTAACCCTAACCCTAGCTCAAACCCTAACCCTAGCAACCCTAACCCTAGCTCAAACCCTACGCACCGCTAAACCCTAACCCTAGCCCTAACCCTAACCCTAGCTCAAACCCCTAACCCTAACCCTAGCTCAAACCCTAACCCTAACCCTAGCTCAAACCCTAACCCTAGTCAAACCCTAACCCTAACCCTAAGCTCAAACCCTAACCCTAACCCTAGCTCAAACCCTAACCCTAACCCTACCCCTAGCTCAAACCCAACCCTAAACTCCCTAACCCTAGCTCAAACCCTAACCCTAACACTAACCCTAGCTCAAACCTTAGCTCAAACCCTAACCCTAACCCTAGCTCAAACCCTAACCCTAACCCTAGCTCAAAACCCTAACCCTAACCCTAACCCTAGCTCAAACCCTAACCCTAACCCTAACCCTAGCTCAAACCCTAACCCTAACCCTAACCCTAGCTCAAACCTAACCCTAACCCTAGCTCAAACCCTAACCCTAACCCTAACCCTAGCTCAAACCCTAACCCTAGCTCAAACCCTAACCCTAACCCTAACCCTAGCTCAAACCCTAACCCTAGCTCAAACCCTAACCCTAACCACCCCTAGCTCAAACCCTAACCCTAACCCTAACCCTAGCTCAAACCCTAACCCTAACCCTAACCCTAGCTCAAACCCTAACCCTAGCTCAAACCCTAACCCTAACCCTAGCTCAAACCCTAACCCTAGCTCAAACCCTAAACCCTAACCCTAGCTCAAACCCTAACCCTAACCCTAGCTCAAACCCTAACCCTAACCCTAACCCTGGCTCAAACCCTAACCCTAACCCTAACCCTAGCTCAAAACCCTAACCCTAACCCTAACCCTAGCTCAAACCCTAACCCTGACCCTAGCTCAAACCCTAACCCTAACCCTAACCCTAGCTCAAACCCTAACCCTAACCCTAACCCTAGCTCAAACCCTAACCCTAACCCTAACCCTAGCTCAAACCCTAACCCTAACCCTAGCTCAAACCTAACCCTAACCCTAACCCTAGCTCAAACCTTAACCCTAGCTCAAACCCTAACCCTAACCCTAGCTCAAACCCTAACCCTAACCCTAACCCTAGCTCAAACCCTAACCCTAACCCTAACCCTAGCTCAAACCCTAACCCTAACCCTAACCCTAGCTCAAACCCTAACCCTAACCCTAGCTCAAACCCTAACCCTAACCCTAACCCTAGCTCAAACCTTAACCCTAGCTCAAACCCTAACCCTAACCCTAGCTCAAACCCTAACCCTAACCCTAACCCTAGCTCAAACCCTAACCCTAACCCTAACCCTAGCTCAAACCCTAACCCTAGCTCAAACCCTAACCCTAACCCCAGCTCAAAACCCTAACCCTAACCCTAGCTCAAACCTAACCCTAACCCTAACCCTAGCTCAAAACCCTAACCCTAACCCTAGCTCAAACCCTAACCCTAACCCTAGCTCAAACCCTAACCCTAACCCTAGCTCAAACCCTAACCCTAACCCTAACCCTAGCTCAAACCCTAACCCTAACCCTAACCCTAGCTCAAACCCTAACCCTAGCTCAAACCCTAACCCTAACCCTAACCCTAGCTCAAACCCTAACCCTAACCCTAACCCTAGCTCAAACCCTAACCCTAACCCTAGCTCAAACCCTAACCCTAACCCTAACCCTAGCTCAAACCCTAACCCTAGCTCAAACCCTAACCCTAACCCTAACCCTAGCTCAAACCCTAACCCTAGCTCAAACCCTAACCCTAACCCTAGCTCAAACCCTAACCCTAACCCTAACCCTAGCTCAAACCCTAACCCTAACCCTAACCCTAACCCTAGCTCAAACCCCTAACCCTAGCTCAAACCCTAACCCTAGCTCAAACCCTAACCCTAACCCTAGCTCAAACCCTAACCCTAACCCTAGCTCAAACCCTAACCCTAACCCTAGCTCAAACCCTAACCCTAACCCTAGCTCAAACCCTAACCCTAACCCTAACCCTGGCTCAAACCCCTAACCCTAACCCTAACCCTAGCTCAAAACCCTAACCCTAACCCTAACCCTAGCTCAAACCCTAACCCTGACCCTAGCTCAAACCCTAACCCTAACCCTAACCCTAGCTCAAACCCTAACCCTAACCCTAACCCTAGCTCAAACCCTAACCCCTAACCCTAACCCTAGCTCAAACCCTAACCCTAGCTCAAACCCTAACCCTAACCCTAACCCTAGCTCAAACCCTAACCCTAGCTCAAACCCTAACCCTAACCCTAGCTCAAACCCTAACCCTAACCCTAACCCTAGCTCAAACCCTAACCCTAACCCTAACCCTAGCTCAAACCCTAACCCTAGCTCAAACCCTAACCCTAACCCTAGCTCAAACCCTAACCCTAACCCTAGCTCAAACCCTAACCCTAACCCTAGCTCAAACCCTAACCCTAACCCTAGCTCAAACCCTAACCCTAACCCTAACCCTGGCTCAAACCCTAACCCTAACCCTAACCCTAGCTCAAAACCCTAACCCTAACCCTAACCCTAGCTCAAACCCTAACCCTGACCCTAGCTCAAACCCTAAACCTAACCCTAACCCCTAGCTCAAACCCTAACCCTAACCCTAACCCTAGCTCAAACCCTAACCCTAACCCTAACCCTAGCTCAAACCCTAACCCTAACCCTAACCCTAGCTCAAACCCTAACCCTAACCCTAACCCTAGCTCAAACCCTAACCCTAACCCTAGCTCAAACCCTAACCCTAACCCTAACCCTAGCTCAAACCCTAACCCTAACCCTAACCCTAGCTCAAACCCTAACCCTAGCTCAAACCCTAACCCTAACCCTAGCTCAAACCCTAACCCCTAACCCTAGCTCAAACCCTAACCCCTAACCCTAGCTCAAAACCCTAACCCTAACCCTAACCCTAGCTCAAACCCTAACCCTAACCCTAGCTCAAACCCTAACCCTAACCCTAGCTCAAACCCTAACCCTAACCCTAACCCTAGCTCAAACCCTAACCCTAACCCTAACCCTAGCTCAAACCCTAACCCTAGCTCAAACCCTAACCCTAACCCTAGCTCAAACCCTAACCCTAACCCTAACCCTAGCTCAAAACCCTAACCCTAACCCTAACCCTAACCCTAGCTCAAACCCTAACCCTAGCTCAAACCCTAACCCTAGCTCAAACCCTAACCCTAACCCTAGCTCAAACCCTAACCCTAACCCTAGCTCAAACCCTAACCCTAACCCTAGCTCAAACCCTAACCCTAACCCTAGCTCAAACCCTAACCCTAACCCTAACCCTGGCTCAAACCCTAACCCTAACCCTAACCCTAGCTCAAACCCTAACCCTAACCCTAACCCTAGCTCAAACCCTAACCCTGACCCTAGCTCAAACCCTAACCCTAACCCTAACCCTAGCTCAAACCCTAACCCTAACCCTAACCCTAACCCTAGCTCAAACCCTAACCCTAACCCTAGCTCAAAACCCTAACCCTAACCCTAACCCTAGCTCAAACCCTAACCCTAGCTCAAACCCTAACCCTAACCCTAGCTCAAACCCTAACCCTAACCCTAACCCTAGCTCAAACCCTAACCTACCCTAACCCTAGCTCAAACCCTAACCCTAACCCTAACCTAGCTCAAACCCTAACCCTAGCTCAAACCCTAACCGTAGCTCAAACCCTAACCCTAGCTCAAACCCTACCCTAACCCTAACCCTAGCTCAAACCCTAACCCTAACCCTAGCTCAAACCCTAACCTAACCCTAACCCTAGCTCAAACCCTAACCCTAACCCTAACCCTAGCTCAAACCCTAACCCTAGCTCAAACCCTAACCCTAACCCAACCCTAGCTCAAACCCTAACCCTAACCCTACACACCCTAACCCTAACCCTAACCCTAGCTCAAACCCTAACCCTAACCCTAGCTCAAACCCTAACCCTAACCCTAACCCTAGCTCAAACCCTAACCCTAGCTCAAACCCTAACCCTAACCCTAGCTCAAACCCTAACCCTAACCCTAACCCTAGCTCAAACCCTAACCCTAACCCTAACCCTAGCTCAAACCCCTAACCCTAACACTAACTAGCTCAAAACCCTAACCCTAACCCTAGCTCAAAACCCTAACCCTAACCCTAACCCTAAGCTCAAACCCTAACCTAGCCTCAACCCTAACCCTAACCCTAGCTCAAACCCTAACCCTAACCCTAGCTCAAACCTAACCCTAACCCTAACCCTAGCTCAAACCCTAACCCTAGCTCAAACCCTAACCCTAACCCTAGCTCAAACCCTAACCCTAACCCTAACCCTAGCTCAAACCCTAACCCTAACCTAACCCTAGCTCAAACCCTAACCCTAACCCTAACCCTAGCTCAAACCCTAACCCTAACCCCCCCTAGCTCAAACCCTAAACCTAACCCTAACCCCTAGCTCAAACCCTAACCCTAACCCTAACCCTAGCTCAAACCCTAACCCTAACCCTAACCCTAGCTCAAACCCTAACCCTAACCCTAACCCTAGCTCAAACCCTAACCCTAACCCTAACCCTAGCTCAAACCCTAACCCTAACCCTAGCTCAAACCCTAACCCTAACCCTAACCCTAGCTCAAACCCTAACCCTAACCCTAACCCTAGCTCAAACCCTAACCCTAGCTCAAACCCTAACCCTAACCCCAGCTCAAACCCTAACCCTAACCCTAGCTCAAACCCTAACCCTAACCCTAGCTCAAACCCTAACCCTAACCCTAACCCTAGCTCAAACCCTAACCCTAACCCTAGCTCAAACCCTAACCCTAACCCTAGCTCAACCCTAACCCTAACCCTAACCCTAGCTCAAACCCTAACCCTAACCCTAACCCTAGCTCAAACCCTAACCCCTAGCTCAAACCCTAACCCTAACCCTAGCTCAAACCCTAACCCTAACCCTAACCCTAGCTCAAACCCTAACCCTAACCCTAACCCTAACCCTAGCTCAAACCCTACCCTAGCTCAACCCTAACCCTAGCTCAAACCCTAACCCTAACCCTAGCTCAAACCCTAACCCTAACCCTAGCTCAAACCCTAACCCTAACCCTAGCTCAAACCTAACCCTAACCCTAACCCTAGCTCAAACCCTAACCCTAACCCTAACCCTGGCTCAAACCCTAACCCTAACCCTAACCCTAGCTCAAAACCCTAACCCTAACCCTAACCCTAGCTCAAACCCTAACCCTGAACCCTAGCTCAAACCCTAACCCTAACCCTAACCCTAGCTCAAACCCTAAACCCTAACCCTAGCTCAAACCCTAACCCTAGCTCAAACCCTAACCCTAACCCTAGCTCAAAACCCTAACCCTAACCCTAACCCTAGCTCAAACCCTAACCCTAGCTCAAACCCTAACCCTAACCCTAGCTCAAACCCTAACCCTAACCCTAACCCTAGCTCAACACCCTAACCCTAACCCTAACCCTAGCTCAAACCCTAACCCTAACCCTACCCCTAGCTCAAACCCTAACCCTAGCTCAAACCCTAACCCTAGCTCAACCCTAACCCTAGCTCAAACCCTAACCCTAACCCTAACCCTAGCTCAAACCCTAACCCCTAACCCTAGCTCAAACCCTACCCTAGGCTCAAAACCTAACCCTAACCCTAGCTCAAACCCTAACCCTAACCCTAACCCTAGCTCAAACCCTAACCCTAGCTCAAACCCTAACCCTAACCCTAGCTCAAACCCTAACCCTAACCTAACCCTAGACCCTAACCCTAACCCTAACCCTAGCTCAAACCACTAACCCTAACCCTAGCTCAAACCCTACCCTAACCCTAACCCTAGCTCAAACCCTAACCCCTAACCCTAACCCTAGCTCAAACCCTAACCCTAACCCTAACCCTAGCTCAAACCCTAACCCTAACCCTAACCCTAGCTCAAACCCTAACCCTAGCTCAAACCCTAACCCTAACCCTAGCTCAACCACCCTAACCCTAGCTCAAACCCTAACCCTAACCCTAACCCTAACCCTAGCTCAAACCCTAACCCTAACCCTAGCTCAAAACCCTAACCCTAACCCTAACCCTAGCTCAAACCCTAACCCTAACATTAGCTCAAACCCTAACCTAACCCTAGCTCAAACCCTAACCCTAACCCTAACCCTAGCTCAAACCCTAACCCTAACCCTAACCCTAGCTCAAACCCTAACCCTAACCCTAACCCTAGCTCAAACCCTAACCCGTACTACCTACAAACCCTAACCCTAGCTCAAACCCTAACCCTAACCCTAACCCTAGCTCAAACCCTAACCCTAACCCTAGCTCAAACCCTAACCCTAACCCTAACCCTAGCTCAAACCCTAACCCTAACCCTAACCCTAGCTCAAACCCTAACCTAACCTAACCTAGCTCAAACCCTAACCCTAACCCTAGCTCAAACCCTAACCCTAACCCTAAACCCTAGCTCAACCCTAACCCTAGCTCAAACCCTAACCCTAACCCTAGCTCAAACCCTAACCCTAACCCTAGCTCAAACCCTAACCCTAACCCGCTCAACCCTAGATCAACCCTAACTAGCAAACCCTAACCCTAACCCTAGCTCAAACCCTAACCCTAACCCTAACCCTAGCTCAAACCCTAACCCTAACCCTAACCCTAGCTCAAACCCTAACCCTAACCCTAGCTCAAACCCTAACCCTAACCCTAACCCTAGCTCAAACCCTAACCCTAGCTCAAACCCTAACCCTAACCCTAGCTCAAACCCTAACCCTAACCCTAGCTCAAAACCCTAACCCTAACCCTAACCCTAGCTCAAACCCTAACCCTAACCCTAACCCTAGCTCAAACCCTAACCCTAACCCTAACCCTAGCTCAAACCCTAACCCTAACCCTAGCTCAAACCCTAACCCCTAACCCTAACCCTAGCTCAAACCCTAACCCTAGCTCAAACCCTAACCCTAATCCCTAGCTCAAACCCTAACCTGAGCTCAAACCCTAACCCTAACCTACCCTGGCTCACAACCCTAACCCTAACCCTAACCCTAGCTCAAACCCTAACCCTGACCCTAGTCAAACCCCTAGCTTCAAACCCTAACCTAGCTCAAACCCTAACCCTACCCTAGCTCAAACCCTAACCCTAGCTCAAACCCTAACCCTAACCCTAGCTCAAACCCTACCCTAACCCTGCTCCCTACCCAGTAAACCCTAGCTCAAACCCTAACCCTGACCTAGCTCAAACCCTAACCCTAACCCTAACCCTAGCTCAAACCCTAACC
>JBAGJB010000197.1:0-240000 GCA_037577475.1 Chaunax sp. Z400 | reverse complement strand
AGCCAAAAATGAATATGTGTGCTGCTGCCACTAAATATGACTTGAAAGTTAAAGAAAACCTTGTTTCACATCAAACTTTCTTAGTTTTACAGAAAACTAAGCATAAAACTTGATTTTGGAAGCTTTTCCAGCCAAGTTGTAGCCTACTTTGTAAAAATGAGCTTCGTTCTCTGAGAAAGGCAAAAATGAATATGTGTGCTGCTGTTAATGAGCTGATTAGCCTGATTTGTATGTTGTAGTTCTTAATCGTACTCTTTACATTCTACCTAAACAGCTAACAGCATGGGCTGCCATTCCACTCCTTGATGAAGCTGGAGAACAGTCCACACATACTTTGACCAGTTGTTGTATTTCTCCAACTTTCACAGAAAATGATCCAGTTTATCAATACATCTACCTTCTTCTATAATTTCAGATATGGTGTAGAGAGGTAATACACATTTTACCTAGACTGATATGAAGTGCCACTCATTAATAATTGACATAAATAATTGACATACATCCTAGTGGTGATTACATTACATTTTGGTTGTTATCCGGTGGTGATCTGGTGACAGATGGGAGTGGTACTGCTGGAATAAGGGCCTGTATCCACCAAAACTGAAATTGCCAATTGTTCTTCTGAAAATGCCCAGTTGGGAGCGCTTCGTCGGCGCAGGGTTTTTCAGATGAGGTGCTTTGGTAGCTATAATACGGAAAATTCACAGAAGTAATTTGTGTTGCAAGATACCTAATTTCGCAGTGAGTTTGTTTTTATTAAGAAATAATGAGAGTAAAAATGGCAGCACAAGGTAGAGTACTTGCTCTGGCCCTGGCTTTGGATGAAGGGAAGGCTGGAGGAAGTAGGGGGAGGCTGTGACTGGGCAGAAAATTGTCTGTCTGAAAGGCTACAGGATTAAGCATATACCCTGGCTGGCTATTGGGGGACTGAGGCAACACTGGTCTACACTCTTCCTGTGACTCTCCCTCCCCTAGTTCTCCTCCCTCATCTGCCAGTTATGGGGTAAAGGCTGTGTCATCATGAATGTTCAGTAATGTTTTCTCTTAGCGACTGGTTTAAGTGGGAGAGGGCTGGGTCAACCTTTGTGTGGTGTGAGCGACAGCGGACGGACCAGAACTGAACTGGGTGTTACCTAGCTGAGGTTTAAGAACTACAACAGTGGAGATGTAGTCTTTTTAATTTATGTTGACCAACAACGCTACCTTGGGAATTACACCCAAAGAATCAAATGCTTAACCTTAATATATTTAACCCAAAAGACATACAGGTTCGTTTTATTGATAAAGCATGAGAAAAGGTTCCAGCCATCAAAAATAACTTAACGATAGACTCCTAACTGGTAGCAAATACAATATGAATAATAAGCTTAATTTGGCTGTTTGGCACACAGATCTTTGATTTTTCATTTTCATAACAAATATATTATGGGATAAAACTCGAATTACATCATGGTAAATCATGAACAGTATTATTGTTGTAAATTAAACTGTCATATGTTCAATTGTTATCCAGTAAATGAGTGATTTAACTGGGGGGGTTAAACACTTTTGCTAGGGCTGAGCCCCCCTGAAGGTCAGATCCTAGAATAGCCCCTGTCTCTGCTCCACAACACAAAGCATCAGTGTAGTTTTATTAATATGGATGTATTTTTCTGTGCTTCCAAATGTCACATTCACACTTTTAGTTTCTATTTTAATCTTTCTGTCGTCTCGTTCTGATTGTATGAAGTGCGTTAACCCTCTCAGCTTCTGTAGCTAACTATTATTAAGACGTCCAGACGCTGTTTGTCGGCAGAAACTTTGATTGTGGCTATAATTGATGCTAATGATCTTAGCAAGCTAAATTAAATTACATTAAACTTAGCATGTTATTAGAAAGTGACATAGCAGCCATTGTATTTACCGCTCCGGACCCCAAACCTGCAAATGGCCGCATCTATGCGTGTATCCATGGTAACACAAATGAGCGTAACTTCGTCACTAAGTTTGTTGTTGATTCCATGCGTTTGGCTCTTTTCATTTTTTCCTCCTTTCTGTCTTTACAGTATTTATTTATTATTAATACTTTTATATATTAATATAATTAATATATAATATTTAAATTTTTTACACTTCACTTGCCTACGATCACAGGCAAATTGTATTTGAAATCATTATGTATTTATTATTAGTGTATGTGATATTTTACAGATGAAATGTTTTTAACATTAACATTACAGCGTGAAAGCTTCATTTAACATAGCAACTGGATATGTAATGAAGTCAAATATCAGGGGCGTGCGCACCTTTTCTTTGCTAGGGACTAAAGTCATGAATGGGACACATACTTGATCTGCCCAGAGGGATGATGTTTGTGAAAATGGGTGAATTAGACGGATGTCTTTCCTACTTTGGCAGCCAATTTGTAACCACATTTCTTATCACCCACACTTCATCCATCCTCAAGGACTAATCCATGTTGGTTTTTCAGATATTGAAAATAGTCCCACACTACTGATTTTACTTTATTTAGGAGGGATGGAGATCAGTGATATCTGTCTCGACTCTCTCTCCCATGTCCTCTGCTGAATGTGTGTCAGGTCTAGATAGATAGTCTAAATAGATATGTTTAGTGCCTTATTACATCTTAATTTAGGTGAGTGTAAGCTATAAAACAAAGTCATAAACTTAGCATAGTGCTGAATCTGGGCCACTCTGTGAAGCAGTTTTGTCAAAATGGTGGTTGTGGGGTAACGTGCCAGTGAAGTTGGGGCAGGTTGAACCAATGGCAAAAAGGCACTTTGGTCATATAGTTCACTGCAAATACACACACAGACATACACACCTTGCAAACAGACACACACACCCACACACACACACACACACACTCTGTAAAGGCCCGTTTATGCTCCCTCTACGCACATAAACGGATCCGTCCATCCGTATACGGTCTATCCATCGATGTCTACACACTATGTCATACATACAAAATTCAATAACAACAAGGGTGATGGTCAGAGGTTGTCTGACGTAATATGTATAATATGTATATTTATATTGTAATATGCGTAAGCTCTCTCAAAACGTGTCTGACTACGTACAAAATGAAGACATGTGGAAGGCTCCGTCTGTATCTGTATCCGTCTTTAACGGAGAGCATGTATGGGCCTTTACAATTTTATGTTATTGTCAGATCACTGTTATGACTGTTACTAATGTTGAAATGTTAATATAATAATAATAAACCACACACAAACATGCTGTGCATGCAGAAAAAGTATATTTAAATATATATTCTTTCTGTAGTTAACACACAAAGATAAGTTAAATCTTTATTGCAATTGCAATAAATGCACACAGCACAAACGTGATTTTACTTAAAAGTATGAGTTTTTACCTTTGTTAAATTGATGGCATTATTAAAGTTCAAAATGATCCCAAAATTGTTTGATTTCATGTCATTTTTTATTTCAGTATGTTTATTTTACCCCTAGCTTGGGGCAAGGACAGAATAAAAGCCACCATCAGATTACAGTTACATTTACTGAAAATTGGAATTATTAGCGTGATAATTTCTTTTCTTTTTTTAACTTTACAATAAAGAATGATATAATACCAGTTCTGGTGCCAGACAAAAATAACGGGTCAGGCATTTTATTTTAATGTGCAGGCACAGCACACGCATACACACACACACACACACACACACACATCACCACTTTCCTCCACCCTCAACCCTCTGATCTGCACAAACAGCAGCCACACTTGTCGCGGGACCACAATATTTTGAATGCATCCTTCAGTCCCAGGAGTCACACATGTTGCAGGCATGAGTATATTACATGAATTCAGATTAAAAGATGAAAAGAGAGTGAAACAGGTTAGGGGACTTGTAGCTCTGGCTACAAGTCCTCGACTTTAATATTGTCATCTGTCAACTGCAATACTGTGTGTGACGTATAATGTGTGATTAAATGAAATGCACCTAATACAATTGTTTATGGGGGATTGAATTGACGCATCTCATAAACAATGTAGTAACTACTGTCTTATCAGAACCTAGAGCGCAGCCACAGCCTGGATCAGCTCTGCCTGCAAGATGTATCTCATCTTCTCCTCATCTTCACCTGAGTCAAGAATGGAACTTAGTTTGTAGTCGTCATAGTAGGGGATAAGAAGTGGATCACTGGTGGGCGGAGGAGGCTGTGTCAACATCATTTGATTAGCCAACTTGGCAGCGAACATTGATCTCACAATAGGAATGCAACAACAGAAAATTAACCCCATCCGAACCAAACAAACCACTGCTGCCAATCCTGCCTTAACAAAAATGGCTCCCCATCTCCCCATGTTAATCTCCATCCAAGAGAACCAATCCTTATCTGACCCTGCACTGTCCTTTACGTCCTGTCTAAGGGTCTTTAATTTAGTCATATCTGCAGTGTTCCATCTGGTGCAGTGTTATTGGGAATGATTGTACAGCAGTATTACAGATATAGACACTGTATTACACTAAAGGGCATTTTCTGTCTGTCTTGTACACATTCTATAATTTGCTTTGTAAACTGTACGATATGGTCATTTGTTATGTACTCTCCACAGGGGCGGATCTAGGATTTTTCAAATACAGGGGCCAACAAGGCGCCACATTTAACACAGAGGGGCCAAGAATGTCCAACATCATATCGAACGTCTATGAACATTTCCAAAGTCAGTGAGATCTATTTACATTTCCAGAGTCATTCCTTGTTTGTCATTACTCTATAGCTTTGAGAAAAGACAAAATTTGATATATTTTTGCTTAATTTTCATCTTTACTAAATATTTAACTGAGATGTAGAAAACATAATACATAATACACTTTTTTCCAAATATGTAATACATGAAATACTTTAAAACAGCCAATGTATATAATTACAACATGTATAACAGTTTATAGCAGAGTAACTGGCAGTTAGCTTAGCTACTGCAATTTACATTGCATTTCTTTCAAAAAAGAACAATTCTGCGGTTTCTGTGATTGGAGCTGAAACGCCTCAAAGTCATCCATATCCAATGACTTTGCCCGTCTAGACTCTGCTCAAAACACCAATTTGACTCAAACGGTCATCTCCATCAAAATCCATTCTTGTATTCAGCTAAAACCATTACAACTGACAACTATACAATCTATTAGTCCATTTTACACAACTATTAGTACATTTTAAGGTGAAGACTTGATGCTGGAAACATTCAGTCAGAGCCCTTTTAGAGATGAGAATGCACTGCACAGCAAAATAAAACTTTGTCACCATGGGGGACAAAATTCAGGTATTTACTAGTGCGTCTATTTGTGAACTCAGTGTCATGTAAAGAGTACATAGAATGCAGTTACCTGTCATTATGTCACTCTGTGTTTTCCCCAGTCTGGACCTTGGCTGACTTCTGCTCGGCTCTTTGTTGCTCTCTCCCTTTCCACTGCTCTGCCACCGAGTCATTTTCACTGGCTGGCAGGCTGGGCTTCTTTTTTTTTGTTTTGTTGTTGTTTGTTTGTTTGTTCAAAAAATAATGTAGGTGCTCGTAATTTATGTATTACACTAAAACAGAGCATTTTCTGTCTGTATTGTAAAGTGACACATTCTATAAGTTGCTTGTAAACTGTACTATGTGGTCATGTGTTATGTACTCTCCAGTGTACTGCCTGAATTTGCTTGGCAAAAAGCAGGCTTTCCTTCAAAAATACTGAGCACAGGATACATTTTTTATGCTAAAAATCTTTCCCATTTTGTTATGTTGTTGTTTTGTTATGCTGTTCCGTTGTCTTACAGAATACACTTAAGTAAAAGCCAGGGGACTTCTTCCGGGTTTATGAGAGGATAGGATGCGGTACACGTCAGCTCTCGTTGATTCAGATTTAAAACATAATTTCTAACAAATGAAGGACAATTTCATTGTAGCTAGTATAAACCTTACCATCCAAGGTGCTTTAGAAAGCAACTAAATCAACGGACCTGAGAATGTCAAACGTAAAAAAGGGAATTAAACCGAAGAATGACCCCGCTGAGGAAGGCCCAGGCGAAGCTGCAGGGTCACCTGAGGGACAAGCTGGTGATGGGAGCTCAGGTGATCCAAATGAAAATGTTGTGTTGGCTGCAATAACATCTCTACGCTCTGAGCTCTATACCAACAAAATTGATATTTGTGAAAAGATTGTGAAAAGATTGCGGATATTTCAGTCACTCTAAGGGCACTCTAAAGGCCGAAACTGATGCTTTAAAAAGAGAAATAAAGACACGAACCAACAAGCTTAGACGCTGACGGGGCTGGAACAGTCAGCCGTGAGCACAACAGACAAGGTGGCGGAGCTGGAAGGTCTAACTGGACAAGTTGATCGACTTAACGGGAAATGTCTCGACCTGGAAAGACGTTCAAAGAGACAGAATTTGAGGATTGCAGGTCTGAAAGAAAGAGAAAGAGATTTTGCAGCGGGCGTACCGAAAGAAGTTTAGTAGAAGAAGTAGTGTTATTTCTGGCTCACATTGTTCCTATTTACAACAAATATCTGTTTGATGTTTCTATACTGCTTTTATAGAAGACGTGCACCCAGACTATATGTCCTGCCTAACAGATGGGATTACACTTCTCAAATATGATGCAGGATAACTCAGCTGAACCTAAGGAGCGAACGGGTGCTATAATTTTTTCATCTTGGAATGTCAAAGGAATCAATGAGCCGGTTAAGAGAGCTAAAGTGTTGGCACATTTAAAATCTCTTAAATCAGGCATTATCTTCTTGCCAGAAACACATTTAAAGAAAGACTCATGTAACAGCCAGGTTAGATATTGACCAAACAGGGCAAGAGACACCACAACGACCAGCAGTTTAAAATACACTTTATTATACTACGTAAATATACACTAAATAACTGGACTGATTTCAGGGGAATAACTATAAAAAAAATCACTGTCCTTTTCAGAGTTCATTTAAAAGGAGGGAAAAGTGGTTCCTCCAACTCTTTAGGGGAGAGGAGTCTGAGGTCCAGGCCGCTGCACTGCTAGTTGGTTGCCTCCACAGTCTCACTCTATCTCTTCACTGATGGCAGTGTTGTCCACACCATCAGCAATATAAAGGCCGGCATTCACTTCAGCCATTGGGAAGCCCAAACCTGCCTTAAGGCTGCAACACATGCGGCGGAACCTGGCCTGCACACAGAGAAACAACAGCAAAATGAGAGGGCCTGTGGACATTCTTCACAATCCAGAACACATCACAAACGAGGGATATGTTCTACATTAAAACATGCGTTCCACATACCTGCACACAGAGAAACAACACCAAAATGAGAGGGCAGCAGTGGTGACCATGAGGAGGAGACACACCCAGACACACCTGTGCACAATCACATCAAATCAAGCTTAAGCTCACAGCAAATGTGCATGTCCCCACACACACACAAAACCACTACCAGTGTGAAGGTGAGTTTGGTGATACAGATCTACCCTGTTACACCCCTCCCTGCTAAAAATTGTCCCAATGGCCACACTACAATGCCATCATGGCTTATGGATGTAGTTCTCGATATCTCTGTGGAGGCAGCCCTTTAGTTGTCCTTGTCCTTGTCCTTGTCTGGGTTCGGAGTGGGTGTGGGTCGGCTCTCCAACCTCTGGCCTGGCCTCTGGAACGGCTCCTGTAGGGGCCCAAAACCCAACCCAGGGAAGCTCTACAGGGGCTGTACCTGTCTCTGTCACGGCATTTAAAGGTCTAAGAACATTCTGGTTAGGTGTATTAGTCAGTCTAAAGTTCTGTGGGCTTAATTGCAGTGGAAGTGGATCGCGCCTCAATAAGTTGCGATGGACCACTTTTTCAAGGTCTCCCGAGTCTTATTTAATAACATATACTGGTAATGCAGGATCTGATTGTTTTACAACAATGTAAGGCTGCCTTGCCCACCTATCAGCCAGCTTACCTCGGTCTTTTGCTCTCATGTCCTGAAGCAATGAAGTATGATTCTTTGCTATGCCATACAATTCACACAGTTCATGCATCAGTTTGGATTCAAAATTTGGCACTTGGTCTGACATCAATCGTTTGGGAACACCGAAGGGTTGAATTACCTTGTGCCATATTACCTTAGCTGTTGTTACAGCAGTTTGGTCTTTGGTGACCGCTGCCCAGGCAAATTTGGTGAAATGGTCCACCATAACCAGCACATTGTGGTACAGGTCCTCTGGATGGCCTATGGACAGGAAATCTGCAGACAACAGTTCCATGGACGCAGAAGTCTTAATTAGCAACAAAGGGGCTTGTTTAGTGGTAGCAGCTTTGCGCAAAACACAGTTCTGACACTGGGCGCACCAGTTTGCAATATCTATGCTTAAATCTGGCCAAAAAAATCTGCTTTGGATCAATGATATTGTCTTTTCTGGGCCCCAGTGGCCTGCATATTCATGATATAACTGCCAAACAGCACGTTTCTCACCCTCAGGAACCATAATTTGGGTCACTGGGTCAACTTCCTTGGGGTCTCGCACCTTACGGCAGAGCACTCCTCCGATCAGTGAAAGTCGTCCCCAATGGCGGAGGATGCGTAAAACAAGTTTAGACTCCTGTTGCCTCTCGTGCTTGTTCGGTCGATAGCCCCTTTGCAAATACCATGACACTCTCCTCAAGACTGGATCTTCCTCCTGCAGATTAGACCACTGAGTTGGTCTGCGTTCAGGGAACAATGGAGCCCCAACTGTTGCCTTTTGCAAGTTTTCCTGTTTGACTTTTCCTGTTCCCATGCACATTGCTCTGGCGATGTACGTGCTGACATGAATGAATGATGGGATCTCAACCCCTTCTCTTCCTTCGTCTGGATCCGAGGTCGCTGCATCTGGGGGAAATCGAGATAATGCATCTGCACTCTGGTTAAGACGTCCTGGCTTATACTTTATCTCAAATTGAAAACTTGCCAGACGTGCTGCCCATCTCTGCTCTAGGCTCCCCAATTTAGCTGAGTTCAAGTGCACTAGGGGATTATTATCTGTATATACAAGAAAAGGAGCACAATGTAAATACTCAGCAAATTTTTCTGTGACTGCCCATGTCAAAGGCAAAAATTCAAGCTTAAAGTTGCTATAATTTTTATCATTTTTCTCTGTAGGGCTCAAGCTCCTGATGGCGAAAGCGATAAACCTCTCCTTCCCGTCCTGAACTTGGGCAAGCACAGCTCCTAAACCTCGGCTACTGGGTTAGGGTCTCTACGACCTTCCGTTCCCGCGATACAAACATTCCAAAAATCACCAAAAATACATGTCATATCTCGGGAACCGTAAGTCGTAGAGACTCGCTTTACCTGCTGGCGTTCTTGGAGACCCCATAAAACCATTGAAAGAGCTTATCCCCGAGTCTCTACGACCTTCCGTTCCCGAGATACAAACATTCCAAAAATCACCAAAAATACATGTCATATCTCGGGAACCGTAAGTCGTAGAGACTCGGTTTACCTGCTGGCATTCTTGAAGACCCCATAAAACCATTGAAAGAGCTTATCCCCGAGTCTCTACGACCTTCCGTTCAAAAGTTACCAACCCGGGTAGGGCCCCGATTGAGTATTTATCCCCTTAACCTAACCTAACCCTAACCCTAACCCCTAACCCACACTTGTCCGCGAGTCTCTACGACCTTCCGTTCCCGAGATACAGACATTCAAAATACGCCCCTACTGGACATGTCATATCTCGGGAAAGGAAGGTCGCACAGACTCGGGACAAAGACTGGTGTTCTCAGAGACCACATAAACCCCTAGACGGACGTTGGTCCCGAGTCTCTACGACCTTCCGTTTCCGAGATACACACATTCACTATAGGCGAACCAAACCCCATTCACTTCAATGGGAAAATAAACTTGAGTATAACTCGGAAACGGAAGGTCGTAGAGACTCGGGACCGTGATCCGTCAGACATAATTCGTGGTCTCTGAACACGCCAGACTTCTCCCCGAGTCTCTACGACCTTCCGTTCCCGAGATACAGACATTCAAAATACGCCCCTACTGGACATGTCATATCTCGGGAAAGGAAGGTCGCACAGACTCGGGACAAAGACTGGTGTTCTCAGAGACCACATAAACCCCTAGACGGACGTTGGTCCCGAGTCTCTACGACCTTCCGTTCCCGAGATACAAACATTCCAAAAATCACCAAAAATACATGTCATATCTCGGGAACCGTAAGTCGTAGGGACTCGGTTTACCTGCTGGCGTTCTTGGAGACCCCATAAAACCATTGAAAGAGCTTATCCCCGAGTCTCTACGACCTTCCGTTCAAAAGTTACCAACCCGGGTAGGGCCCCGATTGAGTTTTTATCCCCTTAACCTAACCTAACCCTAACCCTAACCCCTAACCCACACTTGTCCGCTAGTCTCTACGACCTTCCGTTCCCGAGATACAGACATTCAAAATACGCCCCTACTGGACATGTCATATCTCGGGAAAGGAAGGTCGCACAGACTCGGGACAAAGACTGGTGTTCTCAGAGACCACATAAACCCCTAGACGGACGTTGGTCCCGAGTCTCTACGACCTTCCGTTCCCGAGATACAAACATTCCAAAAATCACCAAAAATACATGTCATATCTCGGGAACCGTAAGTCGTAGGGACTCGGTTTACCTGCTGGCGTTCTTGGAGACCCCATAAAACCATTGAAAGAGCTTATCCCCGAGTCTCTACGACCTTCCGTTCAAAAGTTACCAACCCGGGTAGGGCCCCGATTGAGTTTTTATCCCCTTAACCTAACCTAGCCCTAACCCTAACCCTAACCCCTAACCCACACTTGTCCGCTAGTCTCTACGACCTTCCGTTCCCGAGATACAGACATTCAAAATACGCCCCTACTGGACATGTCATATCTCGGGAAAGGAAGGTCGCACAGACTCGGGACAAAGACTGGTGTTCTCAGAGACCACATAAACCCCTAGACGGACGTTGGTCCCGAGTCTCTACGACCTTCCGTTCCCGAGATACAAACATTCCAAAAATCACCAACAATACATGTCATATCTCGGGAACCGTAAGTCGTAGGGACTCGGTTTACCTGCTGGCGTTCTTGGAGACCCCATAAAACCATTGAAAGAGCTTATCCCCGAGTCTCTACGACCTTCCGTTCAAAAGTTACCAACCCGGGTAGGGCCCCGATTGAGTTTTTATCCCCTTAACCTAACCTAACCCTAACCCTAACCCTAACCCCTAACCCACACTTGTCCGCTAGTCTCTACGACCTTCCGTTCCCGAGATACAGACATTCAAAATACGCCCCTACTGGACATGTCATATCTCGGGAAAGGAAGGTCGCACAGACTCGGGACAAAGACTGGTGTTCTCAGAGACCAGATAAACCCCTAGACGGACGTTGGTCCCGAGTCTCTACGACCTTCCGTTCCCGAGATACAAACATTCCAAAAATCACCAAAAATACATGTCATATCTCGGGAACCGTAAGTCGTAGGGACTCGGTTTACCTGCTGGCGTTCTTGGAGACCCCATAAAACCATTGAAAGAGCTTATCCCCGAGTCTCTACGACCTTCCGTTCAAAAGTTACCAACCCGGGTAGGGCCCCGATTGAGTTTTTATCCCCTTAACCTAACCTAACCCTAACCCTAACCCCTAACCCACACTTGTCCGCTAGTCTCTACGACCTTCCGTTCCCGAGATACAGACATTCAAAATACGCCCCTACTGGACATGTCATATCTCGGGAAAGGAAGGTCGCACAGACTCGGGACAAAGACTGGTGTTCTCAGAGACCACATAAACCCCAAGACGGACGTTGGTCCCGAGTCTCTACGACCTTCCGTTTCCGAGATACACACATTCACTATAGGCGAACCAAACCCCATTCACTTCAATGGGAAAATAAACTTGAGTATAACTCGGGAACGGAAGGTCGTAGAGACTCGGGACCCTGATCCGTCGGACATAATTCGTGGTCTCTGAACACGCCAGACTTCTCCCCGAGTCTCTACGACCTTCCGTTCCCGAGATACAAACATTCCAAAAATCGCCAAAAATACATGTCATATCTCGGGAACCGTAAGTCGTAGAGACTCGGTTTACCTGCTGGCATTCTTGGAGACCCCATAAAACCATTGAAAGAGCTTATGCCCGAGTCTCTACGACCTTCCGTTCCCGAGATACAGACATTCAAAATACGCCCCTACTGGACATGTCATATCTCGGGAAAGGAAGGTCGCACAGACTCGGGACAAAGACTGGTGTTCTCAGAGACCACATAAACCCCTAGACGGACGTTGGTCCCGAGTCTCTACGACCTTCCGTTCCCGAGATACAAACATTCCAAAAATCACCAAAAATACATGTCATATCTCGGGAACCGTAAGTCGTAGGGACTCGGTTTACCTGCTGGCGTTCTTGGAGACCCCATAAAACCATTGAAAGAGCTTATCCCCGAGTCTCTACGACCTTCCGTTCAAAAGTTACCAACCCGGGTAGGGCCCCGATTGAGTTTTTATCCCCTTAACCTAACCTAACCCTAACCCTAACCCTAACCCCTAACCCACACTTGTCCGCTAGTCTCTACGACCTTCCGTTCCCGAGATACAGACATTCAAAATACGCCCCTACTGGACATGTCATATCTCGGGAAAGGAAGGTCGCACAGACTCGGGACAAAGACTGGTGTTCTCAGAGACCACATAAACCCCTAGACGGACGTTGGTCCCGAGTCTCTACGACCTTCCGTTCCCGAGATACAAACATTCCAAAAATCACCAAAAATACATGTCATATCTCGGGAACCGTAAGTCGTAGGGACTCGGTTTACCTGCTGTTGTTCTTGGAGACCCCATAAAACCATTGAAAGAGCTTATCCCCGAGTCTCTACGACCTTCCGTTCAAAAGTTACCAACCCGGGTAGGGCCCCGATTGAGTTTTTATCCCCTTAACCTAACCTAACCCTAACCCTAACCCCTAACCCACACTTGTCCGCTAGTCTCTACGACCTTCCGTTCCCGAGATACAGACATTCAAAATACGCCCCTACTGGACATGTCATATCTCGGGAAAGGAAGGTCGCACAGACTCGGGACAAAGACTGGTGTTCTCAGAGACCACATAAACCCCAAGACGGACGTTGGTCCCGAGTCTCTACGACCTTCCGTTTCCGAGATACACACATTCACTATAGGCGAACCAAACCCCATTCACTTCAATGGGAAAATAAACTTGAGTATAACTCGGGAACGGAAGGTCGTAGAGACTCGGGACCCTGATCCGTCGGACATAATTCGTGGTCTCTGAACACGCCAGACTTCTCCCCGAGTCTCTACGACCTTCCGTTCCCGAGATACAAACATTCCAAAAATCGCCAAAAATACATGTCATATCTCGGGAACCGTAACTCGTAGAGACTCGGTTTACCTGCTGGCATTCTTCGAGACCCCATAAAACCATTGAAAGAGCTTATGCCCGAGTCTCTACGACCTTCCGTTCCCGAGATACAGACATTCAAAATACGCCCCTACTGGACATGTCATATCTCGGGAACGGAAGGTCGCACAGACTCGGGACAAAGACTGGTGTTCTCAGAGACCACATAAACCCCTAGACGGACGTTGGTCCCGAGTCTCTACGACCTTCCGTTCCCGAGATACAAACATTCCAAAAATCACCAAAAATACATGTCATATCTCGGGAACCGTAAGTCGTAGGGACTCGGTTTACCTGCTGGCGTTCTTGGAGACCCCATAAAACCATTGAAAGAGCTTATGCCCGAGTCTCTACGACCTTCCGTTCAAAAGTTACCAACCCGGGTAGGGCCCCGATTGAGTTTTTAATCCCCTTAACCTAACCTAACCCTAACCCTAACCCTAACCCACACTTGTCCGCTAGTCTCTACGACCTTCCGTTCCCGAGATACAGACATTCAAAATACGCCCCTACTGGACATGTCATATCTCGGGAAAGGAAGGTCGCACAGACTCGGGAAAAAGACTGGTGTTCTCAGAGACCACATAAACCCCTAGACGGACGTTGGTCCCGAGTCTTTACGACCTTCCGTTTCCGAGATACACACATTCACTATAGGCGAACCAAACCCAATTCACTTCAATGGGAAAATAAACTTGAGTATAACTCGGGAACGGAAGGTCGTAGAGACTCGGGACCCTGATCCGTCGGACATAATTCGTGGTCCCTGAACACGCCAGACTTCTCCCCGAGTCTCTACGACCTTACGTTCCCGAGATACAAACATTCCAAAAATCACCAAAAATACATGTCATATCTCGGGAACCGTAAGTCGTAGAGACTCGGTTTACCTGCTGGCGTTCTTGGAGACCCCATAAAACCATTGAAAGAGCTTATCCCCGAGTCTCTACGACCTTCCGTTCCCGAGATACAGACATTCAAAATACGCCCCTACTGGACATGTCATATCTCGGGAAAGGAAGGTCGCACAGACTCGGGACAAAGACTGGTGTTCTCAGAGACCACATAAACCCCTAGACGGACGTTGGTCCCGAGTCTCTACGACCTTCCGTTCCCGAGATACAAACATTCCAAAAATCACCAAAAATACATGTCATATCTCGGGAACCGTAAGTCGTAGGGACTCGGTTTACCTGCTGGCGTTCTTGGAGACCCCATAAAACCATTGAAAGAGCTTATCCCCGAGTCTCTACGACCTTCCGTTCAAAAGTTACCAACCCGGGTAGGGCCCCGATTGAGTTTTTATCCCCTTAACCTAACCTAACCCTAACCCTAACCCTAACCCCTAACCCACACTTGTCCGCTAGTCTCTACGACCTTCCGTTCCCGAGATACAGACATTCAAAATACGCCCCTACTGGACATGTCATATCTCAGGAAAGGAAGGTCGCACAGACTCGGGACAAAGACTGGTGTTCTCAGAGACCACATAAACCCCTAGACGGACGTTGGTCCCGAGTCTCTACGACCTTCCGTTCCCGAGATACAAACATTCCAAAAATCACCAAAAATACATGTCATATCTCGGGAACCGTAAGTCGTAGGGACTCGGTTTACCTGCTGGCGTTCTTGGAGACCCCATAAAACCATTGAAAGAGCTTATCCCCGAGTCTCTACGACCTTCCGTTCAAAAGTTACCAACCCGGGTAGGGCCCCGATTGAGTTTTTATCCCCTTAACCTAACCTAACCCTAACCCTAACCCCTAACCCACACTTGTCCGCTAGTCTCTACGACCTTCCGTTCCCGAGATACAGACATTCAAAATACGCCCCTACTGGACATGTCATATCTCGGGAAAGGAAGGTCGCACAGACTCGGGACAAAGACTGGTGTTCTCAGAGACCACATAAACCCCAAGACGGACGTTGGTCCCGAGTCTCTACGACCTTCCGTTTCCGAGATACACACATTCACTATAGGCGAACCAAACCCCATTCACTTCAATGGGAAAATAAACTTGAGTATAACTCGGGAACGGAAGGTCGTAGAGACTCGGGACCCTGATCCGTCGGACATAATTCGTGGTCTCTGAACACGCCAGACTTCTCCCCGAGTCTCTACGACCTTCCGTTCCCGAGATACAGACATTCAAAATACGCCCCTACTGGACATGTCATATCTCGGGAAAGGAAGGTCGCACAGACTCGGGACAAAGACTGGTGTTCTCAGAGACCACATAGACCCCTAGAAGGACGTTGGTCCCGAGTCTCTACGACCTTCCGTTTCAGAGATACACACATTCACTATAGGCGAACCAAACCCCATTCACTTCAATGGGAAAATGAACTTGAGTATAACTCGGGAACGGAAGGTCGTAGAGACTCGGGACACTTATCCGTCGGACATAATTCGTGGTCTCTGAACACGCCAGACTTCTCCCCGAGTCTCTACGACCTTCCGTTCCCGAGATACAAACATTCCAAAAATCACCAAAAATACATGTCATATCTCGGGAACCGTAAGTCGTAGAGACTCGGTTTACCTGCTGGCGTTCTTGGAGACCCTGTTGAGCCGCATTTTGTAATAACGGTGCATTTTGTAATAAACGTCCAAAATGTAATAACTTTTTCATTTCATTTTGTAATAAAGCCGCATTTTGTAATAAACTGCCGCATTTTGTAATAAACTGCCCCAACGCATTTTGTAATAAATTTTGCCGCATTATGTAATAAGTTATTACATTTTGAGAAGATTATTACAAAATGCACTTGCAACTTTTTTATTATCTAGAAAATGTAATAACATGGTGCATTACGTAATAACAATTCTAAAGCATTGTTTATTTGTTTGTTAATTGTATTTTATTTTACTTTAAAGTATTTGTAAAAGTTAGGCCTATTATTAGTATCACTGTATTAGCCTAGTAGCAGTACTTAGCAATTACTATCAGTACACTATTCAAAGGTTGCATTAACAGAGAATATTCTGTAAATTCCAGATTTTTTTTATTGGATACCAAAACCACATCAAGAATAGTTATAAACATCCAACAAACCGTATTATGCTTCTTATAATACAGAACAAAACTCTGGGTATCAAAATTTAATCCATTCGTAAACATTAACATATGCACATACAAAATAGAAACGCTGATGAATAGGTAAAGAACAGCTTTATTTATGCATTTATAGAACCTTTCAACAACAATAAATGCAACCAACACATGCAGGCTTGCGGCCAATTTAAAATAATAATGAACCAATGAATATAAGTTCTACCTTAAACAACGTAAGTGTCTTCTGCTTGTTTAGAGAGCTGCTGTGACCAGCAAATTTCTCCACTAAGATTAATTTTAAACAAATATGAAATTGCCTCAAAAGGCTAAACAAACAACAAAATTTCTATTTCCAAAATATATCCGTAATTTCAAATTGTCCATGTCTAATATGTCTAATTACCAGCCAAGCCATAAACCACTTGGAATGTTTCCCAAACAGCTCCTTGAGTTTTAATGCCACACCACCAAAGCGCCCTGCTGCTTTGTACAACCTTTGTACACTAATTGTGTGCTTTCCAACGACGTCCAACCCAAGGCTTCGGCTTAATGTTTCCCTTAGATAGATTGATGGATGGAATCGATCTGCAATGTCTTTAAAATGTTGAGACACTCTGATAAACGTCCCAAGCATTGACATGTCATCCTCAAGGGTCATTTTGATAATAGACTGAAACATTTCAGTTGGTAGGACAGGCTGAACAGGGGGTGTAGTCAGAACAGGGTCCTCAGGCTGGATAGGTGGGTCACACTCATCTGGTGAGTCAGGCTGGATAGGTGGGTCAGACTCATCTGGTGAGTCAGGCTGGATAGGTGGGTCAGACTCATCTGGTGAGTCAGGCTGGATAGGTGGGTCAGACTCATCTGGTGAGGCAGGCTGGATAGGTGGGTCAGACTCATCTGGTGAGGCAGGCTGGATAGGTGGGTCAGACTCATCTGGTGAGGCAGGCTGCAGTGGTGAAAGTGTGTTGTTGTCATATAACTGTCCTGCTTGAGCATCCAAAACATGCTCTATAAATGGTGTGACTGGTCCCTCCAAACTCAGATAATGTTCTCCATGCCCCTCTGCCACATGACCAAGTACTAGCACTGGATTGTTGTGACAATATATGTTTGACTCTGATACGATAGTTGAGGCATTGATTCCCAGAGAGGAAATTACAAGAAACTGGACCTGGAAAATTTCAGATGCTCTTTGCAAAGTAATGTGGTCACCATAGGTTCCAGTTCGGGCCATTCTTTCCAAGTATCCATCCCAGTCATTGCCCTCGACAAAGTTGAACAAGAGTGTTCCATTTCCATTGTATGGATAATTCCTGAGGTCTTGGACAATTTCATCTCTTAAGCTTTCTGGTGATCTAAATATTCCAAGGGTGGATAGCTGGTCAGCCATGGCTGCAAACTGACAATTTCCATCTGGGTCAGGGTCATAGCGAATGCTTAACTCCATGGACATAAATTCCTCTAGTCTGTCTGTGTGTGTGTACTGAAACAAAAGTGGGTTTAGGCCTCTCTTTGATGGTGCTGTCTTGGGTTTTTTAGAGTGTGTCTTTTTTCGCAGCCGGGTAGCACTAGTTATATCCGACACGAAGAACCATTTTTGTGTTTGTCGGAGGGTCTTTGGGTCCCTAAAACTCACTTTGTATTTTGAGAGCTTTCGATTTTTTTTCACAATTGTACCACGCCTTACGTGATACTTTTTGGAGACTCGATGGGCACCATCCCTCATTCTGACCAAAACAGCGTCCTTAACATTGTAGTGTTGTGATAGGTTTTGTTTGAATGCACGCTTGATCATTAGTTTAGCACAGTGCTCAGAGGCCTTCCGTGCCATTCTTCTCACCCTTTTTCGTTTAGTATCAAATTTTTCTCGATGTCTCAAGGATGGTAAAGTTGAATGTTGATTCCTCACAGACTCCTTACGAACAGAAGATGGAGAACCGCATAAAGGATGCCTTATGCTGTTGCTTTTTCTTCCATAGTATACTTCAAATGGAGACCTCCAGCCTAAAACTTCTTTAAGATCCTCATTTAGCACTCTTGAATATACAGGTAGGTGCTTGACCCAGTTAACTTCGTTCCGTTGAAATTTCACCAGATCATACATGATCTTCTTTCTTAGCCACCTATGTGTCCTCTCAACCTTTCCTTGGCTTTGTGGATGATATGCTGAACTTTCAATTATTTTCACTTGCAGAGATGTCATTAGAATTTTCACTGCCCCTTTAAACTCAGTCCCTTTGTCATGTTGTAACACTTTGGGTGGTCCATGTTCACGATAAATCTTGTTAAGGTGTTTGGCGATTTCAACACTACTTTTTCTTTTCAATGGTTTCAGCCACATGTAACGACTGAACACATCCATCACTGTGAGAATGTAACGGTATAAAGCCTGACCATAACTAATTTTCATTTTTCCCATGTCCAATAGGTCAATTTGGTGTCGATCTTGCACTTCTTTGGCTTGAATGGTCATCAAAGGGGGCTTATTCAGAAACTTTGCATTTTGAAGTTGGTACCACTCAGTTTTGTTCAAGATTTCCTGCACCTTTCTTTCACTTATGCCACTATGATGCATTTTCAGTCGTTTGCTCAACTTTCTTGCTCCAGAACCCTTAGTATCATCTAGACCCTTTTTAACAACACAATCAACATTAGACTGTAGCATGACTGGCTTGCCGGCACACAGCAGTGTCTGCCCATCCTCACTGAGAGAATAGACCCCTTGATTTCTCCAGAGACGCACCAAGGCATTTTGTTGAATTCTTGTGCGTTCAGAAACTGGAACATGAAACTCTCCTCTCAACTTGCGAACTATGACATTGTACATTTCCTCGGTCATTGCTTGCTTTTGTCCATGGCCTACAATGAGCCCCAGCAGGGTGCAGGTCAGGGTTATAATTAGCAGACCTACAAGGGTGACAAAAGAGGGAAAATGTTTAACTCCCAAAACTAAACTGCATTTTGTGCCTTTTTTTTTGCACTTTTATTTTATTTGTGGAATTTCATTTCAAGTACTAAAATATTTTATCTTGAATTAATATTTAAGAAGGTATTTTAATTATTACAATTTTGATAACCCACCACCACCTGCGGCATCACAGTAATTCAAATTGCTTTATGAATGTTGATCTTATGTTATAGCCCTAGATTTGTCTCAATAAAGGATGCTATCATTAAAGAGGACGCTGCTTTTGTAGGAATACTGAAAAACAAGGTTTTAACAAATTTATTGTTTTCACACCTGTTATAACATTTTTAGCCTTTTAATAGCTATTTCGATGCTTACTATTTATGACTGTGTTAACCCTTTGGCCGCCAAAGATATTCCAAAAATTTATGAAATATTAATATTAATTTTCCAAAAGGCTGTAACTTGAAACTGGTAAGAGATAAAATTATGCTGTAAATGAGAAAAACCTTAACCACAACCCTAAGTTTGTGATGGGAGTAAATTTACCAATCTAATTTGCATATTATGATGTCATAGGGTGGCGGCCATATTGGAAAATATGAAATTATAATATCAATTTTCCAAAAGGCTGTCACTTGAAACTGGAAAGAGATAAAAGTATACTGTAAATGTGGAAAAACTTCACCATTACTCAAAGTTTGTGATGGGAGTAAATTTACCAATCTAATTTGCATATTATGACATCACCAGGTGGTGGCCATATTGGAAAACATTCATCTCTGAAGAAGATTTCAAAAGGCTGCAACTTGAAAGTGGAAAGAGATCAAATTATACTGTAAATGAGGAAAAACTTCACCATGACTCAAAGTTTGTGATGGGAGTAAATTTACCAATCTAATTTGCATATTATGACATCACCAGTTGGCGGCCATATTGGAAAACATTCATCTCTGAAGAAGATTTCAAAAGGCTGTAACTTGAAAGTGGAAAGAGATAAAATTATACTGTAAATGAGGAAAAACTTCACCATGACTCAAAGTTTGTGATGGGAGTAAATTTACCAATCTAATTTGCATATTATGACATTCATTGTGATCTGGGATGTGTTGTTTAAATGATCACTTTATTTTTTGAGCAGTGTACTATTGTGTGTGTGTGTGTGGGTGTAGTTTTTTGCACATGCACAGTTTTCCTTCAAATGTGTTATTACCTGTCGGTCATTAAAAGTTATTAACTTTTAATATGTACTTAGAGGCATAGATTTCAGTTTTACTTTACAAACTGTTTTTAATGCAGTGAGCATAACTTGGACAATGCAGGTTTAAATTCAGTCATATAATTTCTTATCAAGGGCAAAACATCTACATAACTTTAGATCAACTGCAAAATGTCTTTATACTTCCATATATTCAATTACACAGATAATATTTGACACAGTTTTTTCATACCTGGCATCATGTTGAACTCTGTTGGCTGTCTCAATTAAGCATGCAAGCAGTGCATGATCTTTGTAGAACTGATGCAGCAGCCAATCAGATTACAGCCCGCCCTCCCCTCCCTGGCTGAGTGACAGACCATGTAGAGCTTTGAATTTGGCCACAAGTTATTGGCCTATATAATTCCAAACGTGTTCTGTCATACATAGATTTATTGGGCTACATAGCTCTAAGGGAAATTGCATAAAAAACAACAAAAAGTCACTTGTATAAATTCATTGTTTAACAAACAACAATAATAGGTATTATTACATAATGCACCATGTTATTACATTTCCTAGAAAATAAAAAAGTTGCAAGTGCATTTTGTAATAATCTTCTCAAAATGTAATAACTTATTACATAATGTGGCAAAATTTATTACAAAATGCGTTGGGGCAGTTTATTACAAAATGCGGCAGTTTATTACAAAATGCGGCTTTATTACAAAATGAAATGAAAAAGTTATTACATTTTGGACGTTTATTACAAAATGCACCGTTATTACAAAATGCGGCTCAACAAACCTTTAGTATAAACCTTTAGTCTAAACCTTTAGTCTAAACCTTTAGTCTAAACCTTTAGTCTAAACCTTTAGTCTAAACCTTTAGTCTAAACCTTTAGTATAAACCTTTAGTATAAACCTTTAGTATAAACCTTTAGTATAAACCTTTAGTTAAACCTTTAGTATAAACCTTTAGTTAAACCTTTAGTATAAACCTTTAGTTAAACCTTTAGTATAAACCTTTATAGTATGTATAGTATGTACAGTATGTATAGTATGTATAGTATGTACAGTATGTATAATATGTATAGTATGTACGGTATGAATAATATGTATAGTATCTACAGTATGAATAGTATGTGTAGTATATACAGTATGTTTAGTATGAATAGTATGTATAGTATGTATAGTATGTACAGTATGAATAGTATGTACAGTATGTGCAGTATGAATAGTATGTACAGTATGAATAGTATGTACAGTATGAATAGTATGTACAGTATGAATAGTATGAATAGTATGTATAGTATGTACAGTATGAATAGTATGTACAGTATGTACAGTATGTATAGTATGTACAGTATGAATAGTATGTACAGTATGAATAGTATGTACAGTATGAATAGTATGTATAGTATGTACAGTATGTATATTATGAGTAGTATGTATAGTATGTACAGTATGAATAGTATGTACAGTATAAATAGTATGTATAGTATGTACAGTATGTAAAGTATGAATAGTATGAATAGTATGTACAGTATGAATAGTATGTATAGTATGTACAGTATGAATAGTATGTATAGCATGAATAGTATGTATAGTATATACAGTATGAATAGTATGTACAGTATGAACAGTATGTACAGTATGAATAGTATGTACAGTATGAATAGTATGTACAGTATGTATAGTATGAATAGTATGTATAGTACGAAGAGTATGTACAGTATGAATAGTATGTATAGTATGTGAAGTATGAATAGTACGTATAGTATGTACAGTATGAATAGTATGAATAGTAGTAGTATGTGTAGAATGAATAGTATGTATAGTATGAATAGTATGTATAGAATGAATAGTATGTATAGTATGAATAGTATGTGTAGTATGTACAGTATGAATAGTATGTATAGTATAAATAGTATGTATGGCATGTATAGTATGAATGGTATGCATGGTATGCATAGAATTTATATGTATAGTATGAATAGTATGTATAGTATGTATAGTAAAAAGTAGTATGTATAGTATGAAGAGTATGTATAGTAGTAGTATGTGTAGAATGAATAGTATGTATAGTATGTATAGTATGAATAGTATGTATAGAATGAATAGTATGTATAGTATAAATAGTATGTATATGTATGTATAGTATGAATAGTATGTATAGTATGTACAGTATGAATAGTATGTATAGTATGAACAGTATGAATAGTATGTATAGTATGAATAGTATGAATAGTATGTACAGTATGAATAGTATGTACAGTATGTACAGTATGTATAGTATGAATAGTATGAACAGTATGAATAGTATGTACAGTATGTATAGCATGAATAGTATGTATAGTATGTAAAGTAAAAAATAGTATGTATAGTATGAATAGTATGTATAGTAGTAGTATGTGTAGAAATAATAGTATGTATAGTATGAATAGTATGTATAGAATGAATAGTATGTATAGTATAAATAGTATGTTTAGTAAAAAATATTATGTATATGTATGTATAGTATGAATAGTATGTATAGTATGTATAGTATGTACAGTATGAATAGTATGTATAGTATAAATAGTATGTATAGTATGTATAGTATAAACAGTATGTTTAGTATGAATAGTATGTATAGTATAAATAATATGTATAGTATGTACAGTATGTATAGTATGAACAGTATGTACAGTATGAATAGTATGAATAGTATGTACAGTATGAATAATATGTATAGTATGTACAGTATGAATAATATGTATAGTATCTACAGTATGAATAGTATGTATAGTATAAACAGTATGTTTAGTATGTATAGTATGAATAGTATGTATAGTATGTACAGTATGAATAGTATGTACAGTATGAATAGTATGTATAGTATGAATAGTATGTATAGTATGAATAGTATGTATAGTATGTACAGTATGAATAGTATGTATAATATGTACAGTATGAATAGTATGAATAGTATGTATAGTATGAATAGTATGTATAGTATGAAGAGTATGTACAGTATGAATAGTATGTATAGTATGTGAAGTATGAATAGTACGTATAGTATGTACAGTATGAATAGTATGAATAGTAGTAGTATGTGTAGAATGAATAGTATGTATAGTATGAATAGTATGTATAGTATGTATAGTAAAAAGTAGTATGTATAGTATGAAGAGTATGTATAGTAGTAGTATGTGTAGAATGAATAGTATGTATAGTATGTATAGTATGAATAGTATGTATAGAATGAATAGTATGTATAGTATAAATAGTTTGTATATGTATGTATAGTATGAATAGTATGTATAGTATGTACAGTATGAATAGTATGTATAGTATGAATAGTATGTACAGTATGAATAGTATGTACAGTATGTACAGTATGAATAGTATGTATAGTATGAATAGTATGAATAGTATGTACAGTATGAATAGTATGTACAGTATGTACAGTATGTATAGTATGAATAGTATGAACAGTATGAATAGTATGTACAGTATGTATAGCATGAATAGTATGTATAGCATGTAAAGTAAAAAATAGTATGTATAGTATGAATAGTATGTATAGTAGTAGTATGTGTAGAAATAATAGTATGTATAGTATGAATAGTATGTATAGAATGAATAGTATGTATAGTATAAATAGTATGTTTAGTAAAAAATATTATGTATATGTATGTATAGTATGTACAGTATGAATAGTATGTATAGTATAAATAGTATGTATAGTATGTAGAGTATGTATAGTATGTATAGTATAAACAGTATGTTTAGTATGAATAGTATGTATAGTATAAATAATATGTATAGTATGTACAGTATGTATAGTATGAACAGTATGTACAGTATGAATAGTATGAATAGTATGTACAGTATGAATAATATGTATAGTATCTACAGTATGAATAGTATGTATAGTATAAACAGTATGTTTAGTATGTATAGTATGAATAGTATGTATAGTATGTACAGTATGAATAGTATGTATAGTATGAATAGTATGAATAGTATGTACAGTATGACTAGTATGTATAGTATGTGCAGTATGAATAGTATTTGCAGTATGAATAGTATGTATAGTATGAATAGTATGTATAGTATGTACAGTATGTACAGTATGTACAGTATGAATAGTATGAATAGTATGTACAGTATGAATAGTATGTATAGTATGAATAGTATGTATAGTATGAATAGTATGTATAGTATGTACAGTATGAATAGTATGAATAGTATGTATAATATGTACAGTATGAATAGTATGAATAGTATGTATAGTATGAATAGTATGTATAGTATGAAGAGTATGTACAGTATGAATAGTATGTATAGTATGAAGAGTATGTACAGTATGAATAGTATGTATAGTATGAAGAGTATGTACAGTATGAATAGTATGTATAGTATGTACAGTATGAATAGTATGAATAGTAGTAGTATGTGTAGAATGAATAGTATGTATAGTATGAATAGTATGTATAGAATGAATAGTATGTATAGTATGAATAGTATGTATAGTATGTACAGTATGAATAGTATGTATAGTATGAATAGTATGTATAGTATGTACAGTATGAATAGTATGTATAGTATAAATAGTATGTATGGCATGTATAGTATGAATGGTATGCATGGTATGCATAGAATTTATATGTATAGTATGAATAGTATGTATAGTATGAATAGTATGTATAGTATGAATAGTATGAATAGTATGAATAGTATGTATAGTATGAATAGTATGTATAGTATGTACAGTATGAATAGTATGTACAGTATGTACAGTATGAATAGTATGTACAGTATGTACAGTATGTATAGTATGAACAGTATGAATAGTATGTACAGTATGTATAGCATGAATAGTATGTATAGTATGTACAGTATGAATAGTATGTACAGTATGTACAGTATGAATAGTATGTATAGTATGAATAGTATGAATAGTATGTACAGTATGTACAGTATGAATAGTATGTATAGTACGAATAGTATGTATAGTATGAGTAGTATGTATAGCATGTACAGTATGAATAGTATGTATAGTATAAATAGTATGTATAGTATAAATAGTATGTGTAGTATGTATAGTATAAATAGTATGTACAGTATGTATAGTATGAATAGTATGTACAGTATGTATAGTATGAATAGTATGTGTAGTATGTACAGTATGACTAGTATGTGTAGTATGAATAGTATGCATAGTATGAATAGTATGTATAGTATGTACAGTATGAATAGTATGTATAGTATGAACAGTATGTATAGTATGTATAGTATGAATAGTATGTACAGTTTGAATAGTATGTATAGTATGTACAGTATGACTAGTATGTATAGTATGAATAGTATGCATAGTATGAATAGTATGTATAGTATGCACAGTATGAATAGTATGTATAGTAGGAATAGTATGTATAGTATGAATAGTATGTATAGTATGTACAGTATGAATAGTATGCATAGTATGTACAGTATGAATAGTATGAATAGTATGTATAGTATGTACAGTATGAATAGTATGTATAGTAGGAATAGTATGTGTAGTATGTACAGTATGACTAGTATGTGTAGTATGAATAGTATGCATAGTATGAATAGTATGTATAGTATGTATAGTATAAACAGTATGTTTAGTATGAATAGTATGTATAGTATAAATAATATGTATAGTATGTACAGTATGTATAGTATGAACAGTATGTACAGTATGAATAGTATGAATAGTATGTACAGTATGAATAATATGTATAGTATGTACAGTATGAATAATATGTATAGTATCTACAGTATGAATAGTATGTATAGTATAAACAGTATGTTTAGTATGTATAGTATGAATAGTATGTATAGTATGTACAGTATGAATAGTATGTACAGTATGAATAGTATGTATAGTATGAATAGTATGTATAGTATGAATAGTATGTATAGTATGTACAGTATGAATAGTATGTATAATATGTACAGTATGAATAGTATGTATAGTATGAATAGTATGTATAGTATGTACAGTATGAATAGTATGTATAATATGTACAGTATGAATAGTATGAATAGTATGTTTAGTATGAATAGTATGTATAGTATAAATAATATGTATAGTATGTACAGTATGTATAGTATGAACAGTATGTACAGTATGAATAGTATGAATAGTATGTACAGTATGAATAATATGTATAGTATCTACAGTATGAATAGTATGTATAGTATAAACAGTATGTTTAGTATGTATAGTATGAATAGTATGTATAGTATGTACAGTATGAATAGTATGTATAGTATGAATAGTATGAATAGTATGTACAGTATGACTAGTATGTATAGTATGTGCAGTATGAATAGTATTTGCAGTATGAATAGTATGTATAGTATGAATAGTATGTATAGTATGTACAGTATGTACAGTATGTACAGTATGAATAGTATGAATAGTATGTACAGTATGAATAGTATGTACAGTATGAATAGTATGTATAGTATGAATAGTATGTATAGTATGAATAGTATGTATAGTATGTACAGTATGAATAGTATGAATAGTATGTATAATATGTACAGTATGAATAGTATGAATAGTATGTATAGTATGAATAGTATGTACAGTATGAAGAGTATGTACAGTATGAATAGTATGTATAGTATGAAGAGTATGAACAGTATGAATAGTATGTATAGTATGAAGAGTATGTACAGTATGAATAGTATGTATAGTATGTACAGTATGAATAGTATGAATAGTAGTAGTATGTGTAGAATGAATAGTATGTATAGTATGAATAGTATGTATAGAATGAATAGTATGTATAGTATGAATAGTATGTATAGTATGTACAGTATGAATAGTATGTATAGTATGAATAGTATGTATAGTATGTACAGTATGAATAGTATGTATAGTATAAATAGTATGTATGGCATGTATAGTATGAATGGTATGCATGGTATGCATAGAATTTATATGTATAGTATGAATAGTATGTATAGTATGAATAGTATGTATAGTATGAATAGTATGAATAGTATGAATAGTATGTATAGTATGAATAGTATGTATAGTATGTACAGTATGAATAGTATGTACAGTATGTACAGTATGAATAGTATGTACAGTATGTACAGTATGTATAGTATGAACAGTATGAATAGTATGTATAGTATGTACAGTATAAATAGTATGTATAGTATAAATAGTATGTGTAGTATGTATAGTATAAATAGTATGTACAGTATGTATAGTATGAATAGTATGTACAGTATGTATAGTATGAATAGTATGTGTAGTATGTACAGTATGACTAGTATGTGTAGTATGAATAGTATGCATAGTATGAATAGTATGTATAGTATGTACAGTATGAATAGTATGTATAGTATGAACAGTATGTATAGTATGTATAGTATGAATAGTATGTACAGTTTGAATAGTATGTATAGTATGTACAGTATGACTAGTATGTATAGTATGAATAGTATGCATAGTATGAATAGTATGTATAGTATGTACAGTATGAATAGTATGTATAGTAGGAATAGTATGTATAGTATGAATAGTATGTATAGTATGTACAGTATGAATAGTATGCATAGTATGTACAGTATGAATAGTATGAATAGTATGTATAGTATGTACAGTATGAATAGTATGTATAGTAGGAATAGTATGTGTAGTATGTACAGTATGAATAGTATGTATAATATGTACAGTATGAATAGTATGAATAGTATGTATAGTATGAAGAGTATGTACAGTATGAATAGTATGTATAGTATGTGAAGTATGAATAGTACGTATAGTATGTACAGTATGAATAGTATGAATAGTAGTAGTATGTGTAGAATGAATAGTATGTATAGTATGAATAGTATGTATAGTATGTATAGTAAAAAGTAGTATGTATAGTATGAAGAGTATGTATAGTTGTAGTATGTGTAGAATGAATAGTATGTATAGTATGTATAGTATGAATAGTATGTATAGAATGAATAGTATGTATAGTATAAATAGTTTGTATATGTATGTATAGTATGAATAGTATGTATAGTATGTACAGTATGAATAGTATGTATAGTATGAATAGTATGTACAGTATGAATAGTATGTACAGTATGTACAGTATGAATAGTATGTATAGTATGAATAGTATGAATAGTATGTACAGTATGAATAGTATGTACAGTATGTATAGTATGAATAGTATGAACAGTATGAATAGTATGTACAGTATGTATAGCATGAATAGTATGTATAGCATGTAAAGTAAAAAATAGTATGTATAGTATGAATAGTATGTATAGTAGTAGTATGTGTAGAAATAATAGTATGTATAGTATGAATAGTATGTATAAAATGAATAGTATGTATAGTATAAATAGTATGTTTAGTAAAAAATATTATGTATATGTATGTATAGTATGTACAGTATGAATAGTATGTATAGTATAAATAGTATGTATAGTATGTAGAGTATGTATAGTATGTATAGTATAAACAGTATGTTTAGTATGAATAGTATGTATAGTATAAATAATATGTATAGTATGTACAGTATGTATAGTATGAACAGTATGTACAGTATGAATAGTATGAATAGTATGTACAGTATGAATAATATGTATAGTATGTACAGTATGAATAATATGTATAGTATCTACAGTATGAATAGTATGTATAGTATAAACAGTATGTTTAGTATGTATAGTATGAATAGTATGTATAGTATGTACAGTATGAATAGTATGTACAGTATGAATAGTATGTATAGTATGAATAGTATGTATAGTATGAATAGTATGTATAGTATGTACAGTATGAATAGTATGTATAATATGTACAGTATGAATAGTATGAATAGTATGTATAGTATGAATAGTATGTATAGTATGTACAGTATGAATAGTATGTATAATATGTACAGTATGAATAGTATGAATAGTATGTTTAGTATGAATAGTATGTATAGTATAAATAATATGTATAGTATGTACAGTATGTATAGTATGAACAGTATGTACAGTATGAATAGTATGAATAGTATGTACAGTATGAATAATATGTATAGTATCTACAGTATGAATAGTATGTATAGTATAAACAGTATGTTTAGTATGTATAGTATGAATAGTATGTATAGTATGTACAGTATGAATAGTATGTACAGTATGAATAGTATGTATAGTATGAATAGTATGTATAGTATGAATAGTATGTATAGTATGTACAGTATGAATAGTATGTATAATATGTACAGTATGAATAGTATGAATAGTATGTATAGTATGAATAGTATGTATAGTATGTACAGTATGAATAGTATGTATAATATGTACAGTATGAATAGTATGAATAGTATGTTTAGTATGAATAGTATGTATAGTATAAATAATATGTATAGTATGTACAGTATGTATAGTATGAACAGTATGTACAGTATGAATAGTATGAATAGTATGTACAGTATGAATAATATGTATAGTATCTACAGTATGAATAGTATGTATAGTATAAACAGTATGTTTAGTATGTATAGTATGAATAGTATGTATAGTATGTACAGTATGAATAGTATGTATAGTATGAATAGTATGAATAGTATGTACAGTATGACTAGTATGTATAGTATGTGCAGTATGAATAGTATTTGCAGTATGAATAGTATGTATAGTATGAATAGTATGTATGGTATGTACAGTATGTACAGTATGTACAGTATGAATAGTATGAATAGTATGTACAGTATGAATAGTATGTACAGTATGAATAGTATGTATAGTATGAATAGTATGTATAGTATGAATAGTATGTATAGTATGTACAGTATGAATAGTATGAATAGTATGTATAATATGTACAGTATGAATAGTATGAATAGTATGTATAGTATGAATAGTATGTACAGTATGAAGAGTATGTACAGTATGAATAGTATGTATAGTATGAAGAGTATGTACAGTATGAATAGTATGTATAGTATGAAGAGTATGTACAGTATGAATAGTATGTATAGTATGTACAGTATGAATAGTATGAATAGTAGTAGTATGTGTAGAATGAATAGTATGTATAGTATGAATTGTATGTATAGAATGAATAGTATGTATAGTATGAATAGTATGTATAGTATGTACAGTATGAATAGTATGTATAGTATGAATAGTATGTATAGTATGTACAGTATGAATAGTATGTATAGTATAAATAGTATGTATGGCATGTATAGTATGAATGGTATGCATGGTATGCATAGAATTTATATGTATAGTATGAATAGTATGTATAGTATGAATAGTATGAATAGTATGAATAGTATGTATAGTATGAATAGTATGTATAGTATGTACAGTATGAATAGTATGTACAGTATGTACAGTATGAATAGTATGTACAGTATGTACAGTATGTATAGTATGAACAGTATGAATAGTATGTACAGTATGTATAGCATGAATAGTATGTATAGTATGTACAGTATGAATAGTATGTACAGTATGTACAGTATGAATAGTATGTATAGTATGAATAGTATGAATAGTATGTACAGTATGTACAGTATGAATAGTATGTATAGTACGAATAGTATGTATAGTATGAGTAGTATGTATAGCATGTACAGTATGAATAGTATGTACAGTATAAATAGTATGTATAGTATAAATAGTATGTGTAGTATGTATAGTATAAATAGTATGTACAGTATGTATAGTATGAATAGTATGTACAGTATGTATAGTATGAATAGTATGTGTAGTATGTACAGTATGACTAGTATGTGTAGTATGAATAGTATGCATAGTATGAATAGTATGTATAGTATGTACAGTATGAATAGTATGTATAGTATGAACAGTATGTATAGTATGTATAGTATGAATAGTATGTACAGTTTGAATAGTATGTATAGTATGTACAGTATGACTAGTATGTATAGTATGAATAGTATGCATAGTATGAATAGTATGTATAGTATGTACAGTATGAATAGTATGTATAGTAGGAATAGTATGTATAGTATGAATAGTATGTATAGTATGTACAGTATGAATAGTATGCATAGTATGTACAGTATGAATAGTATGAATAGTATGTATAGTATGTACAGTATGAATAGTATGTATAGTAGGAATAGTATGTGTAGTATGTACAGTATGAATAGTATGTATAATATGTACAGTATGAATAGTATGAATAGTATGTATAGTATGAAGAGTATGTACAGTATGAATAGTATGTATAGTATGTGAAGTATGAATACTACGTATAGTATGTACAGTATGAATAGTATGAATAGTAGTAGTATGTGTAGAATGAATAGTATGTATAGTATGAATAGTATGTATAGTATGTATAGTAAAAAGTAGTATGTATAGTATGAAGAGTATGTATAGTTGTAGTATGTGTAGAATGAATAGTATGTATAGTATGTATAGTATGAATAGTATGTATAGAATGAATAGTATGTATAGTATAAATAGTTTGTATATGTATGTATAGTATGAATAGTATGTATAGTATGTACAGTATGAATAGTATGTATAGTATGAATAGTATGTACAGTATGAATAGTATGTACAGTATGTACAGTATGAATAGTATGTATAGTATGAATAGTATGAATAGTATGTACAGTATGAATAGTATGTACAGTATGTATAGTATGAATAGTATGAACAGTATGAATAGTATGTACAGTATGTATAGCATGAATAGTATGTATAGCATGTAAAGTAAAAAATAGTATGTATAGTATGAATAGTATGTATAGTAGTAGTATGTGTAGAAATAATAGTATGTATAGTATGAATAGTATGTATAGAATGAATAGTATGTATAGTATAAATAGTATGTTTAGTAAAAAATATTATGTATATGTATGTATAGTATGTACAGTATGAATAGTATGTATAGTATAAATAGTATGTATAGTATGTAGAGTATGTATAGTATAAACAGTATGTTTAGTATGAATAGTATGTATAGTATAAATAATATGTATAGTATGTACAGTATGTATAGTATGAACAGTATGTACAGTATGAATAGTATGAATAGTATGTACAGTATGAATAATATGTATAGTATGTACAGTATGAATAATATGTATAGTATCTACAGTATGAATAGTATGTATAGTATAAACAGTATGTTTAGTATGTATAGTAGGAATAGTATGTGTAGTATGTACAGTATGACTAGTATGTGTAGTATGAATAGTATGCATAGTATGAATAGTATGTATAGTATGTATAGTATAAACAGTATGTTTAGTATGAATAGTATGTATAGTATAAATAATATGTATAGTATGTACAGTATGTATAGTATGAACAGTATGTACAGTATGAATAGTATGAATAGTATGTACAGTATGAATAATATGTATAGTATGTACAGTATGAATAATATGTATAGTATCTACAGTATGAATAGTATGTATAGTATAAACAGTATGTTTAGTATGTATAGTATGAATAGTATGTATAGTATGTACAGTATGAATAGTATGTACAGTATGAATAGTATGTATAGTATGAATAGTATGTATAGTATGAATAGTATGTATAGTATGTACAGTATGAATAGTATGTATAATATGTACAGTATGAATAGTATGAATAGTATGTATAGTATGAATAGTATGTATAGTATGTACAGTATGAATAGTATGTATAATATGTACAGTATGAATAGTATGAATAGTATGTTTAGTATGAATAGTATGTATAGTATAAATAATATGTATAGTATGTACAGTATGTATAGTATGAACAGTATGTACAGTATGAATAGTATGAATAGTATGTACAGTATGAATAATATGTATAGTATCTACAGTATGAATAGTATGTATAGTATAAACAGTATGTTTAGTATGTATAGTATGAATAGTATGTATAGTATGTACAGTATGAATATGTATAGTATGAATAGTATGAATAGTATGTACAGTATGACTAGTATGTATAGTATGTGCAGTATGAATAGTATTTGCAGTATGAATAGTATGTATAGTATGAATAGTATGTATAGTATGTACAGTATGTACAGTATGTACAGTATGAATAGTATGAATAGTATGTACAGTATGAATAGTATGTACAGTATGAATAGTATGTATAGTATGAATAGTATGTATAGTATGAATAGTATGTATAGTATGTACAGTATGAATAGTATGAATAGTATGTATAATATGTACAGTATGAATAGTATGAATAGTATGTATAGTATGAATAGTATGTACAGTATGAAGAGTATGTACAGTATGAATAGTATGTATAGTATGAAGAGTATGTACAGTATGAATAGTATGTATAGTATGAAGAGTATGTACAGTATGAATAGTATGTATAGTATGTACAGTATGAATAGTATGAATAGTAGTAGTATGTGTAGAATGAATAGTATGTATAGTATGAATAGTATGTATAGAATGAATAGTATGTATAGTATGAATAGTATGTATAGTATGTACAGTATGAATAGTATGTATAGTATGAATAGTATGTATAGTATGTACAGTATGAATAGTATGTATAGTATAAATAGTATGTATGGCATGTATAGTATGAATGGTATGCATGGTATGCATAGAATTTATATGTATAGTATGAATAGTATGTATAGTATGAATAGTATGTATAGTATGAATAGTATGAATAGTATGAATAGTATGTATAGTATGTATAGTATGTACAGTATGAATAGTATGTACAGTATGTACAGTATGAATAGTATGTACAGTATGTACAGTATGTATAGTATGAACAGTATGAATAGTATGTACAGTATGTATAGCATGAATAGTATGTATAGTATGTACAGTATGAATAGTATGTACAGTATGTACAGTATGAATAGTATGTATAGTATGAATAGTATGAATAGTATGTACAGTATGTACAGTATGAATAGTATGTATAGTACGAATAGTATGTATAGTATGAGTAGTATGTATAGCATGTACAGTATGAATAGTATGTACAGTATAAATAGTATGTATAGTATAAATAGTATGTGTAGTATGTATAGTATAAATAGTATGTACAGTATGTATAGTATGAATAGTATGTACAGTATGTATAGTATGAATAGTATGTGTAGTATGTACAGTATGACTAGTATGTGTAGTATGAATAGTATGCATAGTATGAATAGTATGTATAGTATGTACAGTATGAATAGTATGTATAGTATGAACAGTATGTATAGTATGTATAGTATGAATAGTATGTACAGTTTGAATAGTATGTATAGTATGTACAGTATGACTAGTATGTATAGTATGAATAGTATGCATAGTATGAATAGTATGTATAGTATGTACAGTATGAATAGTATGTATAGTAGGAATAGTATGTATAGTATGCATAGTATGTATAGTATGTACAGTATGAATAGTATGCATAGTATGTACAGTATGAATAGTATGAATAGTATGTATAGTATGTACAGTATGAATAGTATGTATAGTAGGAATAGTATGTGTAGTATGTACAGTATGAATAGTATGTATAATATGTACAGTATGAATAGTATCAATAGTATGTATAGTATGAAGAGTATGTACAGTATGAATAGTATGTATAGTATGTGAAGTATGAATAGTACGTATAGTATGTACAGTATGAATAGTATGAATAGTAGTAGTATGTGTAGAATGAATAGTATGTATAGTATGAATAGTATGTATAGTATGTATAGTAAAAAGTAGTATGTATAGTATGAAGAGTATGTATAGTTGTAGTATGTGTAGAATGAATAGTATGTATAGTATGTATAGTATGAATAGTATGTATAGAATGAATAGTATGTATAGTATAAATAGTTTGTATATGTATGTATAGTATGAATAGTATGTATAGTATGTACAGTATGAATAGTATGTATAGTATGAATAGTATGTACAGTATGAATAGTATGTACAGTATGTACAGTATGAATAGTATGTATAGTATGAATAGTATGAATAGTATGTACAGTATGTACAGTATGTATAGTATGAATAGTATGAACAGTATGAATAGTATGTACAGTATGTATAGCATGAATAGTATGTATAGCATGTAAAGTAAAAAATAGTATGTATAGTATGAATAGTATGTATAGTAGTAGTATGTGTAGAAATAATAGTATGTATAGTATGAATAGTATGTATAGAATGAATAGTATGTATAGTATAAATAGTATGTTTAGTAAAAAATATTATGTATATGTATGTATAGTATGTACAGTATGAATAGTATGTATAGTATAAATAGTATGTATAGTATGTAGAGTATGTATAGTATGTATAGTATAAACAGTATGTATAGTATAAACAGTATGTTTAGTATGAATAGTATGTATAGTATAAATAATATGTATAGTATGTACAGTATGTATAGTATGAACAGTATGTACAGTATGAATAGTATGAATAGTATGTACAGTATGAATAATATGTATAGTATGTACAGTATGAATAATATGTATAGTATCTACAGTATGAATAGTATGTATAGTATAAACAGTATGTTTAGTATGTATAGTATGAATAGTATGTATAGTATGTACAGTATGAATAGTATGTATAGTATGAATAGTATGACTAGTATGTATAGTATGTGCAGTATGAATAGTATTTGCAGTATGAATAGTATGTATAGTATAAATAATATGTATAGTATGTACAGTATGTATAGTATGAACAGTATGTACAGTATGAATAGTATGAATAGTATGTACAGTATGAATAATATGTATAGTATGTACAGTATGAATAATATGTATAGTATCTACAGTATGAATAGTATGTATAGTATAAACAGTATGTTTAGTATGTATAGTATGAATAGTATGTATAGTATGTACAGTATGAATAGTATGTATAGTATGAATAGTATGAATAGTATGTACAGTATGACTAGTATGTATAGTATGTGCAGTATGAATAGTATTTGCAGTATGAATAGTATGTATAGTATGAATAGTATGTATAGTATGTACAGTATGAATAGTATGTACAGTATGAATAGTATGTATAGTATGTACAGTATGAATAGTATGTACAGTATGAATAGTATGTACAGTATGAATAGTATGTATAGTATGAATAGTATGTATAGTATGAATAGTATGTATAGTATGTACAGTATGAATAGTATGAATAGTATGTATAATATCTACAGTATGAATAGTATCAATAGTATGTATAGTATGAATAGTATGTATAGTATGAAGAGTATGTACAGTATGAATAGTATGTATAGTATGAAGAGTATGTACAGTATGAATAGTATGTATAGTATGTACAGTATGAATAGTATGAATAGTAGTAGTATGTGTAGAATGAATAGTATGTATAGTATGAATAGTATGTATAGAATGAATAGTATGTATAGTATGAATAGTATGTATAGTATGTACAGTATGAATAGTATGTATAGTCTTAATAGTATGTATAGTATGTACAGTATGAATAGTATGTATAGTATAAATAGTATGTATGGCATGTATAGTATGAATGGTATGCATGGTATGCATAGAATTTATATGTATAGTATGAATAGTATGTATAGTAAAAAGTAGTATGTATAGTATGAAGAGTATGTATAGTAGTAGTATGTGTAGAATGAATAGTATGTATAGTATGAATAGTATGTATAGAATGAATAGTATGTATAGTATAAATAGTATGTACATGTATGTATAGTATGTACAGTATGTACAGTATGAATAGTATGTACAGTATGAATAGTATGTACAGTATGTACAGTATGAATAGTATGTATAGTATGAATAGTATGAATAGTATGAATAGTATGTATAGTATGTACAGTATGAATAGTATGTACAGTATGTACAGTATGAATAGTATGTACAGTATGTACAGTATGTATAGTATGAACAGTATGAATAGTATGTACAGTATGTATAGCATGAATAGTATGTATAGTATGTACAGTATGAATAGTATGTATAGTATGTACAGTATGAATAGTATGTACAGTATGTACAGTATGAATAGTATGTATAGTATGTACAGTATGAATAGTATGAATAGTATGTACAGTATGTACAGCATGAATAGTATGTATAGTACGAATAGTATGTATAGTATGAGTAGTATGTATAGCATGTACAGTATGAATAGTATGTATAGTATAAATAGTATGTATAGTATAAATAGTATGTGTAGTATGTATAGTATAAATAGTATGTACAGTATGTATAGTATGAATAGTATGTACAGTATGTATAGTATGAATAGTATGTGTAGTATGTACAGTATGACTAGTATGTGTAGTATGAATAGTATGCATAGTATGAATAGTATGTATAGTATGTACAGTATGAATAGTATGTATAGTATGAACAGTATGTATAGTATGTATAGTATGAATAGTATGTACAGTTTGAATAGTATGTATAGTATGTACAGTATGACTAGTATGTGTAGTATGAATAGTATGCATAGTATGAATAGTATGTATAGTATGTACAGTATGAATAGTATGTATAGTAGGAATAGTATGTATAGTATGAATAGTATGTATAGTATGTACAGTATGAATAGTATGCATAGTACGTATAGTATGTATAGTATGAATAGTATGTATAGTATGAATAGTATGTATAGTATGTACAGTATGAATAGTATGTATAATATGTACAGTATGAATAGTATGAATAGTATGTATAGTATGAATAGTATGTATAGTATGAAGAGTATGTACAGTATGAATAGTATGTATAGTATGTGAAGTATGAATAGTACGTATAGTATGTACAGTATGAATAGTATGAATAGTAGTAGTATGTGTAGAATGAATAGTATGTATAGTATGAATAGTATGTATAGTATGTATAGTAAAAAGTAGTATGTATAGTATGAAGAGTATGTATAGTAGTAGTATGTGTAGAATGAATAGTATGTATAGTATGAGTAGTATGTGTAGAATGAATAGTATGTATAGTATGTATAGTATGAATAGTATGTATAGAATGAATAGTATGTATAGTATAAATAGTTTGTATATGTATGTATAGTATGAATAGTATGTATAGTATGTACAGTATGAATAGTATGTATAGTATGAATAGTATGTACAGTATGAATAGTATGTACAGTATGTACAGTATGAATAGTATGTATAGTATGAATAGTATGTACAGTATGAATAGTATGTACAGTATGTACAGTATGTATAGTATGAATAGTATGAACAGTATGAATAGTATGTACAGTATGTATAGCATGAATAGTATGTATAGCATGTAAAGTAAAAAATAGTATGTATAGTATGAATAGTATGTATAGTAGTAGTATGTGTAGAAATAATAGTATGTATAGTATGAATAGTATGTATAGAATGAATAGTATGAATAGTATAAATAGTATGTTTAGTAAAAAATATTATGTATATGTATGTATAGTATGTACAGTATGAATAGTATGTATAGTATAAATAGTATGTATAGTATGTAGAGTATGTATAGTATGTATAGTATAAACAGTATGTTTAGTATGAATAGTATGTATAGTATAAATAATATGTATAGTATGTACAGTATGTATAGTATGTATAGTATGTACAGTATGAATAGTATGTACAGTATGAATAGTATGTACAGTATGAATAGTATGTACAGTATGAATAGTATGTATAGTATGAATAGTATGTATAGTATGAATAGTATGTATAGTATGTACAGTATGAATAGTATGAATAGTATGTATAATATGTACAGTATGAATAGTATGAATAGTATGTATAGTATGAATAGTATGTATAGTATGAAGAGTATGTACAGTATGAATAGTATGTATAGTATGAAGAGTATGTACAGTATGAATAGTATGTATAGTATGTACAGTATGAATAGTATGAATAGTAGTAGTATGTGTAGAATGAATAGTATGTATAGTATGAATAGTATGTATAGAATGAATAGTATGTATAGTATGAATAGTATGTATAGTATGTACAGTATGAATAGTATGTATAGTATGAATAGTATGTATAGTATGTACAGTATGAATAGTATGTATAGTATAAATAGTATGTATGGCATGTATAGTATGAATGGTATGCATGGTATGCATAGAATTTATATGTATAGTATGAATAGTATGTATAGTATGTATAGTAAAAAGTAGTATGTATAGTATGAAGAGTATGTATAGTAGTAGTATGTGTAGAATGAATAGTATGTATAGTATGAATAGTATGTATAGAATGAATAGTATGTATAGTATAAATAGTATGTATATGTATGTATAGTATGTATAGTATGTACAGTATGAATAGTATGTATAGTATGAATAGTATGTATAGTATGTGCAGTATGAATAGTATTTGCAGTATGAATAGTATGTATAGTATGAATAGTATGTATAGTATGTACAGTATGAATAGTATGTACAGTATGAATAGTATGTATAGTATGTACAGTATGAATAGTATGTACAGTATGAATAGTATGTACAGTATGAATAGTATGTACAGTATGAATAGTATGTACAGTATGAATAGTATGTATAGTATGAATAGTATGTATAGTATGTACAGTATGAATAGTATGAATAGTATGTATAGTATGTACAGTATGAATAGTATGAATAGCATGTACAGTATGTACAGTATGAATAGTATGTATAGTACGAATAGTATGTATAGTATGAGTAGTATGTATAGCATGTACAGTATGAATAGTATGTATAGTATAAATAGTATGTATAGTATAAATAGTATGTGTAGTATGTATAGTATAAATAGTATGTACAGTATGTATAGTATGAATAGTATGTACAGTATGTATAGTATGAATAGTATGTGTAGTATGTACAGTATGACTAGTATGTGTAGTATGAATAGTATGCATAGTATGAATAGTATGTATAGTATGTACAGTATGAATAGTATGTATAGTATGAACAGTATGTATAGTATGTATAGTATGAATAGTATGTACAGTTTGAATAGTATGTATAGTATGTACAGTATGACTAGTATGTGTAGTATGAATAGTATGCATAGTATGAATAGTATGTATAGTATGTACAGTATGAATAGTATGTATAGTAGGAATAGTATGTATAGTATGAATAGTATGTATAGTATGTACAGTATGAATAGTATGCATAGTACGTATAGTATGTATAGTAGGAATAGTATGTACAGTATGTACAGTATGTATAGTATGAATAGTATGTATAGTAAAAATAGTATGTATAGTATGAATAGTATGTATAGTAGTAGTATGTGTAGTATGTATAGTATGTATAGTATGAATAGTATGTATAGAATGAACAGTATGTATAGTATGAATAGTATGTATAGTATGTACAGTATGAATAGTATGTACAGCATGTATGGTATGTATTGTATGTACATTATGTAAAGTATGTATAGTATGAATAGTATGTATGGCATGTATAGTATGAATAGTATGTATGGTATGCATGGTATGCATAGTATGTATAGAATTCATATGTATAGTATGAATAGTATGTATAGTATGAATAGTATGTATATTATGAATAGTATGTATAGTAGTAGTATGTGTAGAATGAATAGTATGTATAGTATGTATAGTATGAATAGTATGTATGGTATGCATGGTATGCATGGTATGTATAGAATTTATATGTATAGTAAAAATAGTATGTATAGTATGAACAGTATGTATAGTAGTAGTATGTGTAGAATGAATAGTATGTATAATATGTATAGAATGAATAGTATGTATAGTATGAATAGTATGTATAGTATGTACAGTATGAATAGTATTTTATAGTATGAATAGTATGTACAGTATGATTAGTATGTACAGTATGAATAGTATGTACAGTATGAATAGTATGTATAGTATAAATGGTATGTATGGCATGTATAGTATGAATAGTATGTATGGTATGCATAGTATGTATAGAATTTATATGTATAGTATGAATAGTATGTATAGTAAAAAATAGTATGTATAGTATGAATAGTATGTATAGTAGTAGTATGTGTAGAAATAATAGTATGTATAGTATGTATAGTATGAATAGTATGTATAGAATGAATAGTATGTATAGTATAAATAGTATGTTTAGTAAAAAATATTATGTATATGTATGTATAGTATGAATAGTATGTATAGCATGTACAGTATGAATAGTATGTATAGTATAAATAGTATGTATAGTATGTAGAGTATGTATAGTATGTATAGTATAAACAGTATGTTTAGTATGAATAGTATGTATAGTATAAATAATATGTATAGTATGTACAGTATGTATAGTATGTATAGTATGAACAGTATGTACAGTATGAATAGTATGTACAGTATGAATAATATGTATAGTATGTACAGTATGAATAGTATGTACAGTATGAATAGTATGTATAGTATGTACAGTATGAATAGTATGTACAGTATGTACAGTATGTATAGTATGTATAGTATGTATAGCATGTAAAGTAAAAAATAGTATGTATAGTTATAATGAGCCTATAGGTTTGTGTAGTTGTTATAATGACTCTATAGGTTTGTGTTGTTGTTATATTGAGCCTATAGGTTTGTGTTGTTGTCATAATGACCCTATAGGTTTGTGTTGTTGTCATATTGAGCCTATAGGTTTGTGTTGTTGTTATAATGAGCCTATAGGTTTGTGTTGTTGTTATAATGAGCCTATAGGTTTGTGCTGTTGTTCTATTGAGCCTATAGGTTTGTGTTGTTGTTATCATGAGCCTATAGGTTTGTGTTGTTATTGAGCATATAGGTTTGTGTTGTTGTTACATTGAGCCTATAGGTTTGTGTTGTTGTTACATTGAGCCCATAGTTTTGTGTTGTTGTTATAATGACCCTATAGGTTTATGTTGTTGTTATAATGATCCTCTAGGTTTGTGTTGTTGTTATATTGAGCCTATAGGTTTGTGTTGTTGTTATATTGAGCCTATAGGTTTGTGTTGTTGTTATAATGAGCCTATAGGAATGTGTTGTTGTTATAATGACTCTATAGGTTTGTGTTATTGTTATATTGAGCCTATAGGTTTGTGTTGTTGTCATATTGAGCCTATAGGTTTGTGTTGTTGTTATAATGAGTGTATAGGTTTGTGTTGTTGTTATAATGAGTGTATAGGTTTGTGTTGTTGTTATAATGAGTGTATAGGTTTGTGTTGTTGTTATAATGAGTGTATAGGTTTGTGTTGTTGTTATAATGAGTCTATAGGTTTGTGTGTTTGTCATATTGAGCCTATAGGTTTGTGTTCTATTGATCCTATAGGTTTGTGGTGTTGTTGTATTGATCCTATAGGTTTTTGTTGTTGTTATATTGAGTCTATAGGTTTGCGTTGTTGTTATATTGAGTCTATAGGTTTGCGTTGTTGTTATATTGAGTCTATAGGTTTGCGTTGTTGTTATATTGAGGCTATTGGTTTGTGTTGTTGTTCTATTGAGCCTATAGGTTTGTGTTGTTGTTCTATTGAGCCTATAGGTTTGTGTTGTTGTTATAATGAGCCTATAGGTTTGTGTTGTTATTGAGCCTATAGGTTTGTGTTGTTGTTCTATTGATCCTATAGGTTTGTGTTGTTGTTATAATGAGCCTATAGGTTTGTGTTGCTATATTGACCCTATAGGTTTGTGTTGTTGTTATAATGAGTCTATAGGTTTGTGTTGTTGTTATAACGATCCTATAGGTTTGTGTTGTTGTTATAACGATCCTATAGGTTTATGTGTTTGTCATATTGAGCCTATAGGTTTGTGTTGTTGTTATAATGAGTCTATAGATTTGTGTTGTTGTTCTAATGAGTCTATAGGTTTTATGTTTTTGTCATATTGAGCCTATAGGTTTTTGTTGTTATTCTATTGATCCTATAGGTTTGTGTTGTTGTTCTATTGATCCTATAGGTTTGTGGTGTTGTCATATTGAGCCTATAGGTTTTTGTTGTTGTTCTATTGATCCTATTGGTTTGTGGTGTTGTTGTATTGATCCTATAGGTTTTTGTTGTTGTTATATTGAGTCTATAGGTTTGTGTTGTTATTGAGGCTATAGGTTTGTGTTGTTGTTCTATTGAGCCTATAGGTTTGTGTTGTTGTTATAATGAGCCTATAGGTTTGTGTTGTTTTTGAGCCTATAGGTTTGTGCTGTTGTTATATTGAGCCTATAGGTTTGTGCTGTTGTTATATTGAGCCTATAGGTTTGTGTTGTTGTTCTATTGAGCCTATAGGTTTGTGTTGTTGTTCTATTGATCCTATAGGTTTGTGTTGTTGTTCTATTGATCCTATAGGTTTGTGTTGTTGTTATAATGAGTCTATAGGTTTGTGTGTGGTTACATTGAGCCTATAGGTTTGTGTTGTTGTTATAATGAGCCAATAGGTTTGTGTAGTTGTTATAATGACTCTATAGGTTTGTGTTGTTGTTATATTGAGCCTATAGGTTTGTGTTGTTGTCATTATGACCCTATAGGTTTGTGTTGTTGTCATATTGAGCCTATAGGTTTGTGTTGTTCTATTGATCCTATAGGTTTGTGTTGTTGTTATAATGAGCCTATAGGTTTGTGTTGTTGTTCTATTGATCCTATAGGTTTGTGTTGTTGTTATAATGAGTCTATAGGTTTGTGTGTGGTTACATTGAGCCTATAGGTTTGTGTTGTTGTTATAATGAGCCTATAGGTTTGTGTTGTTGTTATATTGAGTCTATAGGTTTGTGTTGTTGTTATATTGAGTCTATAGGTTTGTGTTGTTGTTATATTGAGTCTATAGGTTTGTGTTGTTGTTCTATTGATCCTATAGGTTTGTGTTGTTGTTATAATGAGCCTATAGGTTTGTGTTGTTATTTAGCCTATAGGTTTGTGTTGTTGTTATAATGACTCTATAGGTTTGTGTTGCTATATTGACCCTATAGGTTTGTGTTGTTATTGAGGCTATTGGTTTGTGTTGTTGTTCTATTGAGCCTATAGGTTTGTGTTGTTGTTATAATGAGTCTATAGGTTTGTGTTGTTGTTATAACGATCCTATAGGTTTATGTGTTTGTCATATTGAGCCTATAGGTTTGTGTTGTTGTTATAATGAGTCTATAGGTTTGTGTTGTTGTTCTAATGAGTCTATAGGTTTTATGTTTTTGTCATATTGAGCCTATAGGTTTTTGTTGTTGTTCTATTGATCCTATAGGTTTGTGTTGTTGTTATAATGAGCCTATAGGTTTGTGTTGTTGTTCTATTGAGCCTATAGGTTTGTGTTGTTGTTATCATGAGCCTATAGGTTTGTGTTGTTATTGAGCATATAGGTTTGTGTGTGGTGACATTGAGCCTATAGGTTTGTGTTGTTATTGAGCCTATAGGTTTGTGTTGTTATAATGAGAATATAGGTTTGTGTTGCTATATTGAGCCTATAGGTTTGTGTTCTATTGATCCTATAGGTTTGTGTTGTTGTTCTATTGGTCCTATAGGTTTGTGGTGTTGTTGTATTGATCCTATAGGTTTTTGTTGTTTTTATATTGAGTCTATAGGTTTGTGTCGTTGTTATAATGGGCCTATAGGTTTGTGTTGTTATTGAGGCTATAGGTTTGTGTTGTTGTTCGATTGAGCCTATAGGTTTGTGTTGTTGTTATAATGAGCCTATAGGTTCGTGTTGTTGTTATATTGAGCCTATAGGTTTGTGTTGTTATTGAGCCTATAGGTTTGTGTTGTTGTTATATTGAGCCTATAGGTTTGTGTGTGGTGACATTGAGCCTATAGGTTTGTGTGTGGTGACATTGAGCCTATAGGTTTGTCTTGTTGTTATAATGAGCCTATAGGTTTGTGTTGTTGTTATAATGAGAATATAGGTTTGTGTTGCTATATTGAGCCTATAGGTTTGTGTTGTTGTTATAATGAGAATATAGGTTTGTGTTGCTATATTGAGCCTATAGGTTTGTGTTGTTGTTACATTGAGCCCATAGTTTTGTGTTGTTGTTATAATGACCCTATAGGTTTATGTTGTTGTTATAATGATCCTCTAGGTTTGTGTTGTTGTTATATTGAGCCTATAGGTTTGTTTTGTTGTTATATTGAGCCTATAGGTTTGTGTTGTTGTTATAATGAGCCTATAGGAATGTGTTGTTGTTATAATGACTCTATAGGTTTGTGTTATTGTTATATTGAGCCTATAGGTTTGTGTTGTTGTCATATTGAGCCTATAGGTTTTTGCTGTTGTTATAATGAGCCTATAGGTTTGTGCTGTTGTTCTATTGAGCCTATAGGTTTGTGTTGTTGTTATAATGAGCTTATCGGTTTGTGTTGTTGTTATATTGAGCCTATGGGTTTGTGTTGTTATTCTATTGAGAATATAGGTTTGTGTTGCTATATTCAGCCTATAGGTTTGTGTTGTTGTTACATTGAGCCCATAGGTTTGTGTTGTTGTTATAATGAGCCTATAGGTTTGTGTTGTTATTGAGCCTATAGGTTTGTGTTGTTGTTATAATGAGCTTATCGGTTTGTGTTGTTGTTATATTGAGCCTATGGGTTTGTGTTGTTATTCTATTGAGAATATAGGTTTGTGTTGCTATATTCAGCCTATAGGTTTGTGTTGTTGTTACATTGAGCCTATAGGTTTGTCTTGTTGTTATAATGAGCCTATAGGTTTGTGTTGTTGTTATAATGAGAATATAGGTTTGTGTTGCTATATTGAGCCTATAGGTTTGTGTTGTTGTTACATTGAGCCTATAGGTTTGTGTTGTTGTTACATTGAGCCTATAGGTTTGTGTTGTTGTTACATTGAGCCCATAGTTTTGTGTTGTTGTTATAATGACCCTATAGGTTTATGTTGTTGTTATAATGATCCTCTAGGTTTGTGTTGTTGTTATATTGAGCCTATAGGTTTGTGTTGTTGTTATATTGAGCCTATAGGTTTGTGTTGTTGTTATAATGAGCCTATAGGAATGTGTTGTTGTTATAATGACTCTATAGGTTTGTGTTATTGTTATATTGAGCCTATAGGTTTGTGTTGTTGTCATATTGAGCCTATAGGTTTGTGTTGTTGTTATAATGAGTGTATAGGTTTGTGTTGTTGTTATAATGAGTGTATAGGTTTGTGTTGTTGTTATAATGAGTGTATAGGTTTGTGTTGTTGTTATAATGAGTGTATAGGTTTGTGTTGTTGTTATAATGAGTCTATAGGTTTGTGTGTTTGTCATATTGAGCCTATAGGTTTGTGTTCTATTGATCCTATAGGTTTGTGGTGTTGTTGTATTGATCCTATAGGTTTTTGTTGTTGTTATATTGAGTCTATAGGTTTGCGTTGTTGTTATATTGAGTCTATAGGTTTGCGTTGTTGTTATATTGAGTCTATAGGTTTGCGTTGTTGTTATATTGAGGCTATTGGTTTGTGTTGTTGTTCTATTGAGCCTATAGGTTTGTGTTGTTGTTCTATTGAGCCTATAGGTTTGTGTTGTTGTTATAATGAGCCTATAGGTTTGTGTTGTTATTGAGCCTATAGGTTTGTGTTGTTGTTCTATTGATCCTATAGGTTTGTGTTGTTGTTATAATGAGCCTATAGGTTTGTGTTGCTATATTGACCCTATAGGTTTGTGTTGTTGTTATAATGAGTCTATAGGTTTGTGTTGTTGTTATAACGATCCTATAGGTTTGTGTTGTTGTTATAACGATCCTATAGGTTTAGGTGTTTGTCATATTGAGCCTATAGGTTTGTGTTGTTGTTATAATGAGTCTATAGATTTGTGTTGTTGTTCTAATGAGTCTATAGGTTTTATGTTTTTGTCATATTGAGCCTATAGGTTTTTGTTGTTATTCTATTGATCCTATAGGTTTGTGTTGTTGTTCTATTGATCCTATAGGTTTGTGGTGTTGTCATATTGAGCCTATAGGTTTTTGTTGTTGTTCTATTGATCCTATTGGTTTGTGGTGTTGTTGTATTGATCCTATAGGTTTTTGTTGTTGTTATATTGAGTCTATAGGTTTGTGTTGTTATTGAGGCTATAGGTTTGTGTTGTTGTTCTATTGAGCCTATAGGTTTGTGTTGTTGTTATAATGAGCCTATAGGTTTGTGTTGTTTTTGAGCCTATAGGTTTGTGCTGTTGTTATATTGAGCCTATAGGTTTGTGCTGTTGTTATATTGAGCCTATAGGTTTGTGTTGTTGTTCTATTGATCCTATAGGTTTGTGTTGTTGTTCTATTGATCCTATAGGTTTGTGTTGTTGTTATAATGAGTCTATAGGTTTGTGTGTGGTTACATTGAGCCTATAGGTTTGTGTTGTTGTTATAATGAGCCTATAGGTTTGTGTAGTTGTTATAATGACTCTATAGGTTTGTGTTGTTGTTATATTGAGCCTATAGGTTTGTGTTGTTGTCATTATGACCCTATAGGTTTGTGTTGTTGTCATATTGAGCCTATAGGTTTGTGTTGTTCTATTGATCCTATAGGTTTGTGTTGTTGTTATAATGAGCCTATAGGTTTGTGTTGTTGTTCTATTGATCCTATAGGTTTGTGTTGTTGTTATAATGAGTCTATAGGTTTGTGTGTGGTTACATTGAGCCTATAGGTTTGTGTTGTTGTTATAATGAGCCTATAGGTTTGTGTAGTTGTTATAATGACTCTATAGGTTTGTGTTGTTGTTATATTGAGCCTATAGGTTTGTGTTGTTGTCATTATGACCCTATAGGTTTGTGTAGTTGTCATATTGAGCCTATAGGTTTGTGTTGTTCTATTGATCCTATAGGTTTGTGTTGTTGTTATAATGAGCCTATAGGTTTGTGTTGTTGTTCTATTGAGCCTATAGGTTTGTGTTGTTGTTATCATGAGCCTATAGGTTTGTGTTGTTATTGAGCATATAGGTTTGTGTGTGGTGACATTGAGCCTATAGGTTTGTGTTGTTATTGAGCCTATAGGTTTGTGTTGTTGTTATAATGAGAATATAGGTTTGTGTTGCTATATTGAGCCTATAGGTTTGTGTTCTATTGATCCTATAGGTTTGTGTTGTTGTTCTATTGGTCCTATAGGTTTGTGGTGTTGTTGTATTGATCCTATAGGTTTTTGTTGTTTTTGTATTGATCCTATAGGTTTTTGTTGTTTTTATATTGAGTCTATAGGTTTGTGTTGTTGTTATAATGGGCCTATAGGTTTGTGTTGTTATTGAGCCTATAGGTTTGTGTGTGGTGACATTGAGCCTATAGGTTTGTCTTGTTGTTATAATGAGCCTATAGGTTTGTGTTGTTGTTCTATTGATCCTATAGGTTTGTGTTGTTGTTCTATTGATCCTATAGGTTTGTGTTGTTGTTATAATGAGTCTATAGGTTTGTGTGTGGTTACATTGAGCCTATAGGTTTGTGTTGTTGTTATAATGAGCCTATAGGTTTGTGTAGTTGTTATAATGACTCTATAGGTTTGTGTTGTTGTTATATTGAGCCTATAGGTTTGTGTTGTTGTCATTATGACCCTATAGGTTTGTGTTGTTGTCATATTGAGCCTATAGGTTTGTGTTGTTCTATTGATCCTATAGGTTTGTGTTGTTGTTCTATTGATCCTATAGGTTTGTGTTGTTGTTATAATGAGTCTATAGGTTTGTGTGTGGTTACATTGAGCCTATAGGTTTGTGTTGTTGTTATAATGAGCCTATAGGTTTGTGTAGTTGTTATAATGACTCTATAGGTTTGTGTTGTTGTTATATTGAGCCTATAGGTTTGTGTTGTTGTCATTATGACCCTATAGGTTTGTGTAGTTGTCATATTGAGCCTATAGGTTTGTGTTGTTCTATTGATCCTATAGGTTTGTGTTGTTGTTATAATGAGCCTATAGGTTTGTGTTGTTGTTCTATTGAGCCTATAGGTTTGTGTTGTTGTTATCATGAGCCTATAGGTTTGTGTTGTTATTGAGCATATAGGTTTGTGTGTGGTGACATTGAGCCTATAGGTTTGTGTTGTTATTGAGCCTATAGGTTTGTGTTGTTGTTATAATGAGAATATAGGTTTGTGTTGCTATATTGAGCCTATAGGTTTGTGTTCTATTGATCCTATAGGTTTGTGTTGTTGTTCTATTGGTCCTATAGGTTTGTGGTGTTGTTGTATTGATCCTATAGGTTTTTGTTGTTTTTGTATTGATCCTATAGGTTTTTGTTGTTTTTATATTGAGTCTATAGGTTTGTGTTGTTGTTATAATGGGCCTATAGGTTTGTGTTGTTATTGAGCCTATAGGTTTGTGTGTGGTGACATTGAGCCTATAGGTTTGTCTTGTTGTTATAATGAGCCTATAGGTTTGTGTTGTTGTTATAATGAGCCTATAGGTTTGTGTTGTTGTTATAATGAGAATATAGGTTTGTGTTGCTATATTGAGCCTATAGGTTTGTGTTGTTGTTACATTGAGCCCATAGTTTTGCGGTGTTGTCATATTGAGCCTATAGGTTTGTGTTGTTGTTATATTGAGTCTATAGGTTTGTGTTGTTGTTCTATTGATCCTATAGGTTTGTGTTGTTGTTATAATGAGCCTATAGGTTTGTGTTGTTATTTAGCCTATAGGTTTGTGTTGTTGTTATAATGACTCTATAGGTTTGTGTTGCTATATTGACCCTATAGGTTTGTGTTGTTGTTATAATGAGTCTATAGGTTTGTGTTGTTGTTATAACGATCCTATAGGTTTGTGTTGTTATATTGAGCCTATAGGTTTGTGTTGTTGTTCTATTGATCCTATAGGTTTGTGTTGTTGTTATAATGAGTCTATAGGTTTGTGTGTGGTTACATTGAGCCTATAGGTTTCTGTTGTTGTTATAATGAGCCTATAGGTTTGTGTAGTTGTTATAATGACTCTATAGGTTTGTGTTGTTGTCATAATGACCCTATAGGTTTGTGTTGTTGTCATATTGAGCCTATAGGTTTGTGTTGTTCTATTGATCCTATAGGTTTGTGTTGTTGTTATAATGAGCCTATAGGTTTGTGTTGTTGTTCTATTGAGCCTATAGGTTTGTGTTGTTGTTATCATGAGCCTATAGGTTTGTGTTGTTATTGAGCATATAGGTTTGTGTGTGGTGACATTGAGCCTATAGGTTTGTGTTGTTATTGAGCCTATAGGTTTGTGTTGTTGTTATAATGAGAATATAGGTTTGTGTTGCTATATTGAGCCTATAGGTTTGTGTTCTATTGATCCTATAGGTTTGTGTTGTTCTATTGATCCTATAGGTTTGTGTTGTTGTTATAATGAGTCTATAGGTTTGTGTGTGGTTACATTGAGCCTATAGGTTTGTGTTGTTGTTATAATGAGCCTATAGGTTTGTGTTGTTGTTATATTGAGCCTATACGTTTGTGTTGTTGTCATAATGACCCTATAGGTTTGTGTTGTTGTCATATTGAGCCTATAGGTTTGTGTTGTTCTATTGATCCTATAGGTTTGTGTTGTTCTATTGATCCTATAGGTTTGTGTTGTTGTTATAATGAGCCTATAGGTTTGTGTTGTTGTTCTATTGAGCCTATAGGTTTGTGTTGTTGTTATCATGAGCCTATAGGTTTGTGTTGTTATTGAGCATATAGGTTTGTGTTGTTATTGAGCATATAGGTTTGTGTGTGGTGACATTGAGCCTATAGGTTTGTGTTGTTATTGAGCCTATAGGTTTGTGTTGTTGTTATAATGAGAATATAGGTTTGTGTTGCTATATTGAGCCTATAGGTTTGTGTTCTATTGATCCTATAGGTTTGTGTTGTTGTTCTATTGGTCCTATAGGTTTGTGGTGTTGTTGTATTGATCCTATAGGTTTTTGTTGTTTTTATATTGAGTCTATAGGTTTGTGTTGTTGTTATAATGGGCCTATAGGTTTGTGTTGTTATTGAGCCTATAGGTTTGTGTGTGGTGACATTGAGCCTATAGGTTTGTGTGTGGTGACATTGAGCCTATAGGTTTGTCTTGTTGTTATAATGAGCCTATAGGTTTATGTTGTTGTTATAATGAGAATATAGGTTTGTGTTGCTATATTGAGCCTATAGGTTTGTGTTGTTGTTACATTGAGCCCATAGTTTTGCGTTGTTGTTCTATTGATCCTATAGGTTTGTGGTGTTGTTATAATGAGCCTATAGGTTTGTGTTGTTGTTCTATTGAGCCTATAGGTTTGTGTTGTTGTTATAATGAGCCTATAGGTTTGTGTTGTTTTTGAGCCTATAGGTTTGTGTTGTTGTTATATTGAGCCTATAGGTTTGTGTGTGGTGACATTGAGCCTATAGGTTTGTGTGTGGTGACATTGAGCCTATAGGTTTGTCTTGTTGTTATAATGAGCCTATAGGTTTGTGTTGTTGTTATAATGAGTCTATAGGTTTATGTTGTTGTTACACTGAGCCTATAGGTTTGTGTTGTTGTTATAATGAGCCTATAGGTTTGTGCTGTTGTTCTATTGAGCCTATAGGTTTGTGTTGTTGTTATAATGAGCCTATAGGTTTGTGTGTGGTGACATTGAGCCTATAGGTTTGTCTTGTTGTTATAATGAGCCGATAGGTTTGTGTTGTTGTTATAATGGGCCTATAGGTTTGTGTTGTTGTTATAATGGGCCTATAGGTTTTTGTTGTTATTGAGGCTATAGGTTTGTGTTGTTGTTCGATTGAGCCTATAGGTTTGTGTTGTTGTTATAATGAGTCTATAGATTTGTGTTGTTGTTCTAATGAGTCTATAGGTTTTATGTTTTTGTCATATTGAGCCTATAGGTTTTTGTTGTTATTCTATTGATCCTATAGGTTTGTGTTGTTGTTCTATTGATCCTATAGGTTTGTGGTGTTGTCATATTGAGCCTATAGGTTTTTGTTGTTGTTCTATTGATCCTATTGGTTTGTGGTGTTGTTGTATTGATCCTATAGGTTTTTGTTGTTGTTATATTGAGTCTATAGGTTTGTGTTGTTATTGAGGCTATAGGTTTGTGTTGTTGTTCTATTGAGCCTATAGGTTTGTGTTGTTGTTATAATGAGCCTATAGGTTTGTGTTGTTTTTGAGCCTATAGGTTTGTGCTGTTGTTATATTGAGCCTATAGGTTTGTGCTGTTGTTATATTGAGCCTATAGGTTTGTGCTGTTGTTATATTGAGCCTATAGGTTTGTGTTGTTGTTCTATTGATCCTATAGGTTTGTGTTGTTGTTCTATTGATCCTATAGGTTTGTGTTGTTGTTATAATGAGTCTATAGGTTTGTGTGTGGTTACATTGAGCCTATAGGTTTGTGTTGTTGTTATAATGAGCCTATAGGTTTGTGTAGTTGTTATAATGACTCTATAGGTTTGTGTTGTTGTTATATTGAGCCTATAGGTTTGTGTTGTTGTCATTATGACCCTATAGGTTTGTGTTGTTGTCATATTGAGCCTATAGGTTTGTGTTGTTCTATTGATCCTATAGGTTTGTGTTGTTGTTATAATGAGCCTATAGGTTTGTGTTGTTGTTCTATTGATCCTATAGGTTTGTGTTGTTGTTATAATGAGTCTATAGGTTTGTGTGTGGTTACATTGAGCCTATAGGTTTGTGTTGTTGTTATAATGAGCCTATAGGTTTGTGTAGTTGTTATAATGACTCTATAGGTTTGTGTTGTTGTTATATTGAGCCTATAGGTTTGTGTTGTTGTCATTATGACCCTATAGGTTTGTGTAGTTGTCATATTGAGCCTATAGGTTTGTGTTGTTCTATTGATCCTATAGGTTTGTGTTGTTGTTATAATGAGCCTATAGGTTTGTGTTGTTGTTCTATTGAGCCTATAGGTTTGTGTTGTTGTTATCATGAGCCTATAGGTTTGTGTTGTTATTGAGCATATAGGTTTGTGTGTGGTGACATTGAGCCTATAGGTTTGTGTTGTTATTGAGCCTATAGGTTTGTGTTGTTGTTATAATGAGAATATAGGTTTGTGTTGCTATATTGAGCCTATAGGTTTGTGTTCTATTGATCCTATAGGTTTGTGTTGTTGTTTTATTGGTCCTATAGGTTTGTGGTGTTGTTGTATTGATCCTATAGGTTTTTGTTGTTTTTGTATTGATCCTATAGGTTTTTGTTGTTTTTATATTGAGTCTATAGGTTTGTGTTGTTGTTATAATGGGCCTATAGGTTTGTGTTGTTATTGAGCCTATAGGTTTGTGTGTGGTGACATTGAGCCTATAGGTTTGTCTTGTTGTTATAATGAGCCTATAGGTTTGTGTTGTTGTTATAATGAGCCTATAGGTTTGTGTTGTTGTTATAATGAGAATATAGGTTTGTGTTGCTATATTGAGCCTATAGGTTTGTGTTGTTGTTACATTGAGCCCATAGTTTTGCGGTGTTGTCATATTGAGCCTATAGGTTTGTGTTGTTGTTATATTGAGTCTATAGGTTTGTGTTGTTGTTCTATTGATCCTATAGGTTTGTGTTGTTGTTATAATGAGCCTATAGGTTTGTGTTGTTATTTAGCCTATAGGTTTGTGTTGTTGTTATAATGACTCTATAGGTTTGTGTTGCTATATTGACCCTATAGGTTTGTGTTGTTGTTATAATGAGTCTATAGGTTTGTGTTGTTGTTATAACGATCCTATAGGTTTGTGTTGTTATATTGAGCCTATAGGTTTGTGTTGTTGTTCTATTGATCCTATAGGTTTGTGTTGTTGTTATAATGAGTCTATAGGTTTGTGTGTGGTTACATTGAGCCTATAGGTTTCTGTTGTTGTTATAATGAGCCTATAGGTTTGTGTAGTTGTTATAATGACTCTATAGGTTTGTGTTGTTGTCATAATGACCCTATAGGTTTGTGTTGTTGTCATATTGAGCCTATAGGTTTGTGTTGTTCTATTGATCCTATAGGTTTGTGTTGTTGTTATAATGAGCCTATAGGTTTGTGTTGTTGTTCTATTGAGCCTATAGGTTTGTGTTGTTGTTATCATGAGCCTATAGGTTTGTGTTGTTATTGAGCATATAGGTTTGTGTGTGGTGACATTGAGCCTATAGGTTTGTGTTGTTATTGAGCCTATAGGTTTGTGTTGTTGTTATAATGAGAATATAGGTTTGTGTTGCTATATTGAGCCTATAGGTTTGTGTTCTATTGATCCTATAGGTTTGTGTTGTTCTATTGATCCTATAGGTTTGTGTTGTTGTTATAATGAGTCTATAGGTTTGTGTGTGGTTACATTGAGCCTATAGGTTTGTGTTGTTGTTATAATGAGCCTATAGGTTTGTGTTGTTGTTATATTGAGCCTATACGTTTGTGTTGTTGTCATAATGACCCTATAGGTTTGTGTTGTTGTCATATTGAGCCTATAGGTTTGTGTTGTTCTATTGATCCTATAGGTTTGTGTTGTTCTATTGATCCTATAGGTTTGTGTTGTTGTTATAATGAGCCTATAGGTTTGTGTTGTTGTTCTATTGAGCCTATAGGTTTGTGTTGTTGTTATCATGAGCCTATAGGTTTGTGTTGTTATTGAGCATATAGGTTTGTGTGTGGTGACATTGAGCCTATAGGTTTGTGTTGTTATTGAGCCTATAGGTTTGTGTTGTTGTTATAATGAGAATATAGGTTTGTGTTGCTATATTGAGCCTATAGGTTTGTGTTCTATTGATCCTATAGGTTTGTGTTGTTGTTCTATTGGTCCTATAGGTTTGTGGTGTTGTTGTATTGATCCTATAGGTTTTTGTTGTTTTTATATTGAGTCTATAGGTTTGTGTTGTTGTTATAATGGGCCTATAGGTTTGTGTTGTTATTGAGCCTATAGGTTTGTGTGTGGTGACATTGAGCCTATAGGTTTGTCTTGTTGTTATAATGAGCCTATAGGTTTATGTTGTTGTTATAATGAGAATATAGGTTTGTGTTGCTATATTGAGCCTATAGGTTTGTGTTGTTGTTACATTGAGCCCATAGTTTTGCGTTGTTGTTCTATTGATCCTATAGGTTTGTGGTGTTGTTATAATGAGCCTATAGGTTTGTGTTGTTATTGAGGCTATAGGTTTGTGTTGTTGTTCTATTGAGCCTATAGGTTTGTGTTGTTGTTATAATGAGCCTATAGGTTTGTGTTGTTTTTGAGCCTATAGGTTTGTGTTGTTGTTATATTGAGCCTATAGGTTTGTGTGTGGTGACATTGAGCCTATAGGTTTGTCTTGTTGTTATAATGAGCCTATAGGTTTGTGTTGTTGTTATAATGAGTCTATAGGTTTATGTTGTTGTTACACTGAGCCTATAGGTTTGTGTTGTTGTTATAATGAGCCTATAGGTTTGTGCTGTTGTTCTATTGAGCCTATAGGTTTGTGTTGTTGTTATAATGAGCCTATAGGTTTGTGTGTGGTGACATTGAGCCTATAGGTTTGTCTTGTTGTTATAATGAGCCTATAGGTTTGTGTTGTTGTTATAATGGGCCTATAGGTTTGTGTTGTTGTTATAATGGGCCTATAGGTTTTTGTTGTTATTGAGGCTATAGGTTTGTGTTGTTGTTCGATTGAGCCTATAGGTTTGTGTTGTTGTTATAATGAGCCTATAGGTTTGTGTTGTTATTGAGCCTATAGGTTTGTGTTGTTGTTATATTGAGCCTATAGGTTTGTGTGTGGTGACATTGAGCCTATAGGTTTGTCTTGTTGTTATAATGAGCCTATAGGTTTGTGTTGTTGTTATAATGAGTCTATAGGTTTGTGTTGTTGTTACACTGAGCCTATAGGTTTGTGTTGTTATTGAGCCTATAGGTTTGTGTTGTTATTGAGCCTATAGGTTTGTGTTGTTGTTCTATTGAGTCTATAGGTTTGTGTTGTTGTTCTATTGATGCTATAGGTTTGTGTTGTTGTTATAATGAGCCTATAGGTTTGTGTTGTTGTTATAATGAGCCTATAGGTTAGTGTTGTTATTTAGCCTATAGGTTTGTGTTGTTGTTATATTGACCCTATAGGTTTGTGTTGTTGTTATAATGAGTCTATAGGTTTGTGTTGTTGTTATAACGATCCTATAGGTTTATGTGTTTGTCATATTGATCCTATAGGTTTGTGTTGTTGTTCTATTGAGTCTATAGGTTTGTGTTGTTGTTCTATTGATGCTATAGGTTTGTGTTGTTGTTATAATGAGCCTATAGGTTAGTGTTGTTATTTAGCCTATAGGTTTGTGTTGTTGTTATATTGACCCTATAGGTTTGTGTTGTTGTTATAATGAGTCTATAGGTTTGTGTTGTTGTTCTATTGATCCTATAGGTTTGTGTTGTTGTTCTATTGATCCTATAGGTTTGTGTTGTTGTTCTATTGATCCTATAGGTTTGTGGTGTTGTCATATTGAGCCTATAGGTTTGTGTTGTTGTTCTATTGATCCTATTGGTTTGTGTTGTTGTTATAATGACTCTATAGGTTTGTGTTGTTGTTACACTGAGCCTATAGGTTTGTGTTGTTGTTATAATGAGCCTATAGGTTTTTGCTGTTGTTATAATGAGCCTATAGGTTTGTGCTGTTGTTCTATTGAGCCTATAGGTTTGTGTTGTTGTTATAATGAGCTTATCGGTTTGTGTTGTTGTTATATTGAGCCTATAGGTTTGTGTTGTTGTCATAATGACCCTATAGGTTTTTGTTGTTGTTATATTGAGCCTATGGGTTTGTGTTGTTATTCTATTGAGAATATAGGTTTGTGTTGCTATATTCAGCCTATAGGTTTGTGTTGTTGTTACATTGAGCCCATAGGTTTGTGTTGTTGTTATAATGAGCCTATAGGTTTGTGTTGTTATTGAGCCTATAGGTTTGTGTGTGGTGACATTGAGCCTATAGGTTTGTGTTGTTATTGAGCCTATAGGTTTGTGTTGTTGTTATAATGAGAATATAGGTTTGTGTTGCTATATTGAGCCTATAGGTTTGTGTTCTATTGATCCTATAGGTTTGTGTTGTTGTTCTATTGGTCCTATAGGTTTGTGGTGTTGTTGTATTGATCCTTTAGGTTTTTGTTGTTTTTATATTGAGTCTATAGGTTTGTGTTGTTTTTATAATGGGCCTATAGGTTTGTGTTGTTATTGAGGCTATAGGTTTGTGTTGTTGTTCGATTGAGCCTATAGGTTTGTGTTGTTGTTATAATGAGCCTATAGGTTTGTGTTGTTATTTAGCCTATAGGTTTGTGTTGTTGTTCTATTGATCCTATAGGTTTGTGTTGTTGTTCTATTGATCCTATAGGTTTGTGTTGTTGTTCTATTGATCCTATTGGTTTGTGTTGTTGTTATAATGACTCTATAGGTTTGTGTTGTTGTTACACTGAGCCTATAGGTTTGTGTTGTTGTTATAATGAGCCTATAGGTTTTTGCTGTTGTTATAATGAGCCTATAGGTTTGTGCTGTTGTTCTATTGAGCCTATAGGTTTGTGTTGTTGTTATAATGAGCTTATCGGTTTGTGTTGTTGTTATATTGAGCCTATAGGTTTGTGTTGTTGTCATAATGACCCTATAGGTTTTTGTTGTTGTTATATTGAGCCTATGGGTTTGTGTTGTTATTCTATTGAGAATATAGGTTTGTGTTGCTATATTCAGCCTATAGGTTTGTGTTGTTGTTACATTGAGCCCATAGGTTTGTGTTGTTGTTATAATGAGCCTATAGGTTTGTGTTGTTATTGAGCCTATAGGTTTGTGTGTGGTGACATTGAGCCTATAGGTTTGTCTTGTTGTTATAATGAGCCTATAGGTTTGTGTTGTTGTTACAATGAGAATATAGATTTGTGTTGCTATATTGAGCCCTAAAGGTTTGTGTTGTTGTTACATTGAGCCCATAGTTTTGTGTTGTTGTTATAATGACCCTATAGGTTTATGTTGTTGTTATAATGATCCTCTAGGTTTGTGTTGTTGTTATATTGAGCCTATAGGTTTGTGTTGTTGTTATAATGAGCCTATAGGAATGTGTTGTTGTTATAATGACTCTATAGGTTTGTGTTATTGTTATATTGATCCTATAGGTTTGTGTTGTTGTTATAATGTGTATAGGTTTGTGTTGTTGTTATAATGAGTCTATAGGTGTGTGTGTTTGTCATATTGAGCCTATAGGTTTGTCTTCAATTGATCCTATAGGTTTGTGGTGTTGTTGTATTGATCCTATAGGTTTTTGTTGTTGTTATATTGAGTCTATAGGTTTGCGTTGTTGTTATAATCAGCCTATAGGTTTGTGTTGTTATTGAGGCTATAGGTTTGTGTTGTTGTTCTATTGAGCCTATAGGTTTGTGTTGTTGTTATAATGAGCCTATAGGTTTGTGTTGTTATTGAGCCTATAGGTTTGTGTTGTTATTGAGCCTATAGGTTTGTGTTGTTGTTATATTGAGTCTATAGGTTTGTGTTGTTGTTCTATTGATCCTATAGGTTTGTGTTGTTGTTATAATGAGCCTATAGGTTTGTGTTGTTATTTAGCCTATAGGTTTGTGTTGTTGTTATAATGACTCTATAGGTTTGTGTTGCTATATTGACCCTATAGGTTTGTGTTGTTGTTATAATGAGTCTATAGGTTTGTGTTGTTGTTATAACGATCCTATAGGTTTGTGTTGTTGTTATATTGAGCCTATAGGTTTGTGTTGTTATTGAGCACATAGGTTTGTGTGTGGTGACATTGAGCCTATAGGTTTGTGTTGTTATTGAGCCTATAGGTTTGTGTTGTTGTTATAATGAGCCTATAGGTTTGTGTTGTTATTTAGCCTATAGGTTTGTGTTGTTGTTCTATTGATCCTATAGGTTTGTGTTGTTGTTCTATTGATCCTATTGGTTTGTGTTGTTGTTATAATGACTCTATAGGTTTGTGTTGTTGTTACACTGAGCCTATAGGTTTGTGTTGTTGTTATAATGAGCCTATAGGTTTTTGCTGTTGTTATAATGAGCCTATAGGTTTGTGCTGTTGTTCTATTGAGCCTATAGGTTTGTGTTGTTGTTATAATGAGCTTATCGGTTTGTGTTGTTGTTATATTGAGCCTATAGGTTTGTGTTGTTGTCATAATGACCCTATAGGTTTTTGTTGTTGTTATATTGAGAATATAGGTTTGTGTTGCTATATTCAGCCTATAGGTTTGTGTTGTTGTTACATTGAGCCCATAGGTTTGTGTTGTTGTTATAATGAGCCTATAGGTTTGTGTTGTTATTGAGCCTATAGGTTTGTGTGTGGTGACATTGAGCCTATAGGTTTGTCTTGTTGTTATAATGAGCCTATAGGTTTGTGTTGTTGTTACAATGAGAATATAGATTTGTGTTGCTATATTGAGCCCTAAAGGTTTGTGTTGTTGTTACATTGAGCCCATAGTTTTGTGTTGTTGTTATAATGACCCTATAGGTTTATGTTGTTGTTATAATGATCCTCTAGGTTTGTGTTGTTGTTATAACGATCCTATAGGTTTGTGTTGTTATATTGAGCCTATAGGTTTGTGTTGTTGTTCTATTGATCCTATAGGTTTGTGTTGTTGTTATAATGAGTCTATAGGTTTGTGTGTGGTTACATTGAGCCTATAGGTTTGTGTTGTTGTTATAATGAGCCTATAGGTTTGTGTAGTTGTTATAATGACTCTATAGGTTTGTGTTGTTGTCATAATGACCCTATAGGTTTGTGTTGTTGTCATATTGAGCCTATAGGTTTGTGTTGTTCTATTGATCCTATAGGTTTGTGTTGTTGTTATAATGAGCCTATAGGTTTGTGTTGTTGTTCTATTGAGCCTATAGGTTTGTGTTGTTGTTATCATGAGCCTATAGGTTTGTGTTGTTATTGAGCATATAGGTTTGTGTGTGGTGACATTGAGCCTATAGGTTTGTGTTGTTATTGAGCCTATAGGTTTGTGTTGTTGTTATAATGAGAATATAGGTTTGTGTTGCTATATTGAGCCTATAGGTTTGTGTTCTATTGATCCTATAGGTTTGTGTTGTTCTATTGATCCTATAGGTTTGTGTTGTTGTTATAATGAGTCTATAGGTTTGTGTGTGGTTACATTGAGCCTATAGGTTTGTGTTGTTGTTATAATGAGCCTATAGGTTTGTGTTGTTGTTATATTGAGCCTATACGTTTGTGTTGTTGTCATAATGACCCTATAGGTTTGTGTTGTTGTCATATTGAGCCTATAGGTTTGTGTTGTTCTATTGATCCTATAGGTTTGTGTTGTTCTATTGATCCTATAGGTTTGTGTTGTTGTTATAATGAGCCTATAGGTTTGTGTTGTTGTTCTATTGAGCCTATAGGTTTGTGTTGTTGTTATCATGAGCCTATAGGTTTGTGTTGTTATTGAGCATATAGGTTTGTGTGTGGTGACATTGAGCCTATAGGTTTGTGTTGTTATTGAGCCTATAGGTTTGTGTTGTTGTTATAATGAGAATATAGGTTTGTGTTGCTATATTGAGCCTATAGGTTTGTGTTCTATTGATCCTATAGGTTTGTGTTGTTGTTCTATTGGTCCTATAGGTTTGTGGTGTTGTTGTATTGATCCTATAGGTTTTTGTTATTTTTATATTGAGTCTATAGGTTTGTGTTGTTGTTATAATGGGCCTATAGGTTTGTGTTGTTATTGAGCCTATAGGTTTGTGTGTGGTGACATTGAGCCTATAGGTTTGTGTGTGGTGACATTGAGCCTATAGGTTTATGTTGTTGTTATAATGAGAATATAGGTTTATGTTGTTGTTATAATGAGAATATAGGTTTGTGTTGTTGTTACATTGAGCCTATAGGTTTGTGTTGTTGTTACATTGAGCCCATAGTTTTGCGTTGTTGTTATAATGAGCCTATAGGTTTGTGTTGTTATAATGAGCCTATAGGTTTGTGTTGTTATTGAGGCTATAGGTTTGTGTTGTTGTTCTATTGAGCCTATAGGTTTGTGTTGTTGTTATAATGAGCCTATAGGTTTGTGTTGTTTTTGAGCCTATAGGTTTGTGTTGTTGTTATATTGAGCCTATAGGTTTGTGTGTGGTGACATTGAGCCTATAGGTTTGTCTTGTTGTTATAATGAGCCTATAGGTTTGTGTTGTTGTTATAATGAGTCTATAGGTTTATGTTGTTGTTACACTGAGCCTATAGGTTTGTGTTGTTGTTATAATGAGCCTATAGGTTTGTGCTGTTGTTCTATTGAGCCTATAGGTTTGTGTTGTTGTTATAATGAGCCTATAGGTTTGTGTGTGGTGACATTGAGCCTATAGGTTTGTCTTGTTGTTATAATGAGCCTATAGGTTTGTGTTGTTGTTATAATGGGCCTATAGGTTTGTGTTGTTGTTATAATGGGCCTATAGGTTTTTGTTGTTATTGAGGCTATAGGTTTGTGTTGTTGTTCGATTGAGCCTATAGGTTTGTGTTGTTGTTATAATGAGCCTATAGGTTTGTGTTGTTATTGAGCCTATAGGTTTGTGTTGTTATTGAGCCTATAGGTTTGTGTTGTTGTTCTATTGAGTCTATAGGTTTGTGTTGTTGTTCTATTGATGCTATAGGTTTGTGTTGTTGTTATAATGAGCCTATAGGTTTGTGTTGTTGTTATAATGAGCCTATAGGTTAGTGTTGTTATTTAGCCTATAGGTTTGTGTTGTTGTTATATTGACCCTATAGGTTTGTGTTGTTGTTATAATGAGTCTATAGGTTTGTGTTGTTGTTATAACGATCCTATAGGTTTATGTGTTTGTCATATTGATCCTATAGGTTTGTGTTGTTGTTCTATTGAGTCTATAGGTTTGTGTTGTTGTTCTATTGATGCTATAGGTTTGTGTTGTTGTTATAATGAGCCTATAGGTTAGTGTTGTTATTTAGCCTATAGGTTTGTGTTGTTGTTATATTGACCCTATAGGTTTGTGTTGTTGTTATAATGAGTCTATAGGTTTGTGTTGTTGTTCTATTGATCCTATAGGTTTGTGTTGTTGTTCTATTGATCCTATAGGTTTGTGTTGTTGTTCTATTGATCCTATAGGTTTGTGTTGTTGTTCTATTGATCCTATAGGTTTGTGGTGTTGTCATATTGAGCCTATAGGTTTGTGTTGTTGTTCTATTGATCCTATTGGTTTGTGTTGTTGTTATAATGACTCTATAGGTTTGTGTTGTTGTTACACTGAGCCTATAGGTTTGTGTTGTTGTTATAATGAGCCTATAGGTTTTTGCTGTTGTTATAATGAGCCTATAGGTTTGTGCTGTTGTTCTATTGAGCCTATAGGTTTGTGTTGTTGTTATAATGAGCCTATAGGTTTGTGTTGTTATTGAGCCTATAGGTTTGTGTTGTTATTGAGCCTATAGGTTTGTGTTGTTGTTATATTGAGTCTATAGGTTTGTGTTGTTGTTCTATTGATCCTATAGGTTTGTGTTGTTGTTATAATGAGCCTATAGGTTTGTGTTGTTATTTAGCCTATAGGTTTGTGTTGTTGTTATAATGACTCTATAGGTTTGTGTTGCTATATTGACCCTATAGGTTTGTGTTGTTGTTATAATGAGTCTATAGGTTTGTGTTGTTGTTATAACGATCCTATAGGTTTGTGTTGTTGTTATATTGAGCCTATAGGTTTGTGTTGTTATTGAGCACATAGGTTTGTGTGTGGTGACATTGAGCCTATAGGTTTGTGTTGTTATTGAGCCTATAGGTTTGTGTTGTTGTTATAATGAGCCTATAGGTTTGTGTTGTTATTTAGCCTATAGGTTTGTGTTGTTGTTCTATTGATCCTATAGGTTTGTGTTGTTGTTCTATTGATCCTATTGGTTTGTGTTGTTGTTATAATGACTCTATAGGTTTGTGTTGTTGTTACACTGAGCCTATAGGTTTGTGTTGTTGTTATAATGAGCCTATAGGTTTTTGCTGTTGTTATAATGAGCCTATAGGTTTGTGCTGTTGTTCTATTGAGCCTATAGGTTTGTGTTGTTGTTATAATGAGCTTATCGGTTTGTGTTGTTGTTATATTGAGCCTATAGGTTTGTGTTGTTGTCATAATGACCCTATAGGTTTTTGTTGTTGTTATATTGAGAATATAGGTTTGTGTTGCTATATTCAGCCTATAGGTTTGTGTTGTTGTTACATTGAGCCCATAGGTTTGTGTTGTTGTTATAATGAGCCTATAGGTTTGTGTTGTTATTGAGCCTATAGGTTTGTGTGTGGTGACATTGAGCCTATAGGTTTGTCTTGTTGTTATAATGAGCCTATAGGTTTGTGTTGTTGTTACAATGAGAATATAGATTTGTGTTGCTATATTGAGCCCTAAAGGTTTGTGTTGTTGTTACATTGAGCCCATAGTTTTGTGTTGTTGTTATAATGACCCTATAGGTTTATGTTGTTGTTATAATGATCCTCTAGGTTTGTGTTGTTGTTATAACGATCCTATAGGTTTGTGTTGTTATATTGAGCCTATAGGTTTGTGTTGTTGTTCTATTGATCCTATAGGTTTGTGTTGTTGTTATAATGAGTCTATAGGTTTGTGTGTGGTTACATTGAGCCTATAGGTTTGTGTTGTTGTTATAATGAGCCTATAGGTTTGTGTAGTTGTTATAATGACTCTATAGGTTTGTGTTGTTGTCATAATGACCCTATAGGTTTGTGTTGTTGTCATATTGAGCCTATAGGTTTGTGTTGTTCTATTGATCCTATAGGTTTGTGTTGTTGTTATAATGAGCCTATAGGTTTGTGTTGTTGTTCTATTGAGCCTATAGGTTTGTGTTGTTGTTATCATGAGCCTATAGGTTTGTGTTGTTATTGAGCATATAGGTTTGTGTGTGGTGACATTGAGCCTATAGGTTTGTGTTGTTATTGAGCCTATAGGTTTGTGTTGTTGTTATAATGAGAATATAGGTTTGTGTTGCTATATTGAGCCTATAGGTTTGTGTTCTATTGATCCTATAGGTTTGTGTTGTTCTATTGATCCTATAGGTTTGTGTTGTTGTTATAATGAGTCTATAGGTTTGTGTGTGGTTACATTGAGCCTATAGGTTTGTGTTGTTGTTATAATGAGCCTATAGGTTTGTGTTGTTGTTATATTGAGCCTATACGTTTGTGTTGTTGTCATAATGACCCTATAGGTTTGTGTTGTTGTCATATTGAGCCTATAGGTTTGTGTTGTTCTATTGATCCTATAGGTTTGTGTTGTTCTATTGATCCTATAGGTTTGTGTTGTTGTTATAATGAGCCTATAGGTTTGTGTTGTTGTTCTATTGAGCCTATAGGTTTGTGTTGTTGTTATCATGAGCCTATAGGTTTGTGTTGTTATTGAGCATATAGGTTTGTGTGTGGTGACATTGAGCCTATAGGTTTGTGTTGTTATTGAGCCTATAGGTTTGTGTTGTTGTTATAATGAGAATATAGGTTTGTGTTGCTATATTGAGCCTATAGGTTTGTGTTCTATTGATCCTATAGGTTTGTGTTGTTGTTCTATTGGTCCTATAGGTTTGTGGTGTTGTTGTATTGATCCTATAGGTTTTTGTTATTTTTATATTGAGTCTATAGGTTTGTGTTGTTGTTATAATGGGCCTATAGGTTTGTGTTGTTATTGAGCCTATAGGTTTGTGTGTGGTGACATTGAGCCTATAGGTTTGTGTGTGGTGACATTGAGCCTATAGGTTTATGTTGTTGTTATAATGAGAATATAGGTTTATGTTGTTGTTATAATGAGAATATAGGTTTGTGTTGTTGTTACATTGAGCCTATAGGTTTGTGTTGTTGTTACATTGAGCCCATAGTTTTGCGTTGTTGTTATAATGAGCCTATAGGTTTGTGTTGTTATAATGAGCCTATAGGTTTGTGTTGTTATTGAGGCTATAGGTTTGTGTTGTTGTTCTATTGAGCCTATAGGTTTGTGTTGTTGTTATAATGAGCCTATAGGTTTGTGTTGTTTTTGAGCCTATAGGTTTGTGTTGTTGTTATATTGAGCCTATAGGTTTGTGTGTGGTGACATTGAGCCTATAGGTTTGTCTTGTTGTTATAATGAGCCTATAGGTTTGTGTTGTTGTTATAATGAGTCTATAGGTTTATGTTGTTGTTACACTGAGCCTATAGGTTTGTGTTGTTGTTATAATGAGCCTATAGGTTTGTGCTGTTGTTCTATTGAGCCTATAGGTTTGTGTTGTTGTTATAATGAGCCTATAGGTTTGTGTGTGGTGACATTGAGCCTATAGGTTTGTCTTGTTGTTATAATGAGCCTATAGGTTTGTGTTGTTGTTATAATGGGCCTATAGGTTTGTGTTGTTGTTATAATGGGCCTATAGGTTTTTGTTGTTATTGAGGCTATAGGTTTGTGTTGTTGTTCGATTGAGCCTATAGGTTTGTGTTGTTGTTATAATGAGCCTATAGGTTTGTGTTGTTATTGAGCCTATAGGTTTGTGTTGTTATTGAGCCTATAGGTTTGTGTTGTTGTTCTATTGAGTCTATAGGTTTGTGTTGTTGTTCTATTGATGCTATAGGTTTGTGTTGTTGTTATAATGAGCCTATAGGTTTGTGTTGTTGTTATAATGAGCCTATAGGTTAGTGTTGTTATTTAGCCTATAGGTTTGTGTTGTTGTTATATTGACCCTATAGGTTTGTGTTGTTGTTATAATGAGTCTATAGGTTTGTGTTGTTGTTATAACGATCCTATAGGTTTATGTGTTTGTCATATTGATCCTATAGGTTTGTGTTGTTGTTCTATTGAGTCTATAGGTTTGTGTTGTTGTTCTATTGATGCTATAGGTTTGTGTTGTTGTTATAATGAGCCTATAGGTTAGTGTTGTTATTTAGCCTATAGGTTTGTGTTGTTGTTATATTGACCCTATAGGTTTGTGTTGTTGTTATAATGAGTCTATAGGTTTGTGTTGTTGTTCTATTGATCCTATAGGTTTGTGTTGTTGTTCTATTGATCCTATAGGTTTGTGTTGTTGTTCTATTGATCCTATAGGTTTGTGTTGTTGTTCTATTGATCCTATAGGTTTGTGGTGTTGTCATATTGAGCCTATAGGTTTGTGTTGTTGTTCTATTGATCCTATTGGTTTGTGTTGTTGTTATAATGACTCTATAGGTTTGTGTTGTTGTTACACTGAGCCTATAGGTTTGTGTTGTTGTTATAATGAGCCTATAGGTTTTTGCTGTTGTTATAATGAGCCTATAGGTTTGTGCTGTTGTTCTATTGAGCCTATAGGTTTGTGTTGTTGTTATAATGAGCTTATCGGTTTGTGTTGTTGTTATATTGAGCCTATAGGTTTGTGTTGTTGTCATAATGACCCTATAGGTTTTTGTTGTTGTTATATTGAGCCTATGGGTTTGTGTTGTTATTCTATTGAGAATATAGGTTTGTGTTGCTATATTCAGCCTATAGGTTTGTGTTGTTGTTACATTGAGCCCATAGGTTTGTGTTGTTGTTATAATGAGCCTATAGGTTTGTGTTGTTATTGAGCCTATAGGTTTGTGTGTGGTGACATTGAGCCTATAGGTTTGTGTTGTTATTGAGCCTATAGGTTTGTGTTGTTGTTATAATGAGAATATAGGTTTGTGTTGCTATATTGAGCCTATAGGTTTGTGTTCTATTGATCCTATAGGTTTGTGTTGTTGTTCTATTGGTCCTATAGGTTTGTGGTGTTGTTGTATTGATCCTTTAGGTTTTTGTTGTTTTTATATTGAGTCTATAGGTTTGTGTTGTTTTTATAATGGGCCTATAGGTTTGTGTTGTTATTGAGGCTATAGGTTTGTGTTGTTGTTCGATTGAGCCTATAGGTTTGTGTTGTTGTTATAATGAGCCTATAGGTTTGTGTTGTTATTTAGCCTATGGGTTTGTGTTGTTGTTCTATTGATCCTATAGGTTTGTGTTGTTGTTCTATTGATCCTATAGGTTTGTGTTGTTGTTCTATTGATCCTATTGGTTTGTGTTGTTGTTATAATGACTCTATAGGTTTGTGTTGTTGTTACACTGAGCCTATAGGTTTGTGTTGTTGTTATAATGAGCCTATAGGTTTTTGCTGTTGTTATAATGAGCCTATAGGTTTGTGCTGTTGTTCTATTGAGCCTATAGGTTTGTGTTGTTGTTATAATGAGCTTATCGGTTTGTGTTGTTGTTATATTGAGCCTATAGGTTTGTGTTGTTGTCATAATGACCCTATAGGTTTTTGTTGTTGTTATATTGAGCCTATGGGTTTGTGTTGTTATTCTATTGAGAATATAGGTTTGTGTTGCTATATTCAGCCTATAGGTTTGTGTTGTTGTTACATTGAGCCCATAGGTTTGTGTTGTTGTTATAATGAGCCTATAGGTTTGTGTTGTTATTGAGCCTATAGGTTTGTGTGTGGTGACATTGAGCCTATAGGTTTGTCTTGTTGTTATAATGAGCCTATAGGTTTGTGTTGTTGTTACAATGAGAATATAGATTTGTGTTGCTATATTGAGCCCTAAAGGTTTGTGTTGTTGTTACATTGAGCCCATAGTTTTGTGTTGTTGTTATAATGACCCTATAGGTTTATGTTGTTGTTATAATGATCCTCTAGGTTTGTGTTGTTGTTATATTGAGCCTATAGGTTTGTGTTGTTGTTATAATGAGCCTATAGGAATGTGTTGTTGTTATAATGACTCTATAGGTTTGTGTTATTGTTATATTGATCCTATAGGTTTGTGTTGTTGTTATAATGTGTATAGGTTTGTGTTGTTGTTATAATGAGTCTATAGGTGTGTGTGTTTGTCATATTGAGCCTATAGGTTTGTCTTCAATTGATCCTATAGGTTTGTGGTGTTGTTGTATTGATCCTATAGGTTTTTGTTGTTGTTATATTGAGTCTATAGGTTTGCGTTGTTGTTATAATCAGCCTATAGGTTTGTGTTGTTATTGAGGCTATAGGTTTGTGTTGTTGTTCTATTGAGCCTATAGGTTTGTGTTGTTGTTATAATGAGCCTATAGGTTTGTGTTGTTATTGAGCCTATAGGTTTGTGTTGTTATTGAGCCTATAGGTTTGTGTTGTTGTTATATTGAGTCTATAGGTTTGTGTTGTTGTTCTATTGATCCTATAGGTTTGTGTTGTTGTTATAATGAGCCTATAGGTTTGTGTTGTTATTTAGCCTATAGGTTTGTGTTGTTGTTATAATGACTCTATAGGTTTGTGTTGCTATATTGACCCTATAGGTTTGTGTTGTTGTTATAATGAGTCTATAGGTTTGTGTTGTTGTTATAACGATCCTATAGGTTTGTGTTGTTGTTATATTGAGCCTATAGGTTTGTGTTGTTGTTCTATTGATCCTATAGGTTTGTGTTGTTGTTATAATGAGTCTATAGGTTTGTGTGTGGTTACATTGAGCCTATAGGTTTGTGTTGTTGTTATAATGAGTCTATAGGTTTGTGTAGTTGTTATAATGACTCTATAGGTTTGTGTTGTTGTTATATTGAGCCTATAGGTTTGTGTTGTTGTCATAATGACCCTATAGGTTTGTGTTGTTGTCATATTGAGCCTATAGGTTTGTGTTGTTCTATTGATCCTATATGTTTGTGTTGTTGTTATAATGAGCCTATAGGTTTGTGTTGTTGTTCTATTGAGCCTATAGGTTTGTGTTGTTGTTATCATGAGCCTATAGGTTTGTGTTGTTATTGAGCATATAGGTTTGTGTGTGGTGACATTGAGCCTATAGGTTTGTGTTGTTATTGAGCCTATAGGTTTGTGTTGTTGTTATAATGAGAATATAGGTTTGTGTTGCTATATTGAGCCTATAGGTTTGTGTTCTATTGATCCTATAGGTTTGTGTTGTTGTTCTATTGGTCCTATAGGTTTGTGGTGTTGTTGTATTGATCCTTTAGGTTTTTGTTGTTTTTATATTGAGTCTATAGGTTTGTGTTGTTTTTATAATGGGCCTATAGGTTTGTGTTGTTATTGAGGCTATAGGTTTGTGTTGTTGTTCGATTGAGCCTATAGGTTTGTGTTGTTGTTATAATGAGCCTATAGGTTTGTGTTGTTATTTAGCCTATAGGTTTGTGTTGTTGTTCTATTGATCCTATAGGTTTGTGTTGTTGTTCTATTGATCCTATTGGTTTGTGTTGTTGTTATAATGACTCTATAGGTTTGTGTTGTTGTTACACTGAGCCTATAGGTTTGTGTTGTTGTTATAATGAGCCTATAGGTTTTTGCTGTTGTTATAATGAGCCTATAGGTTTGTGCTGTTGTTCTATTGAGCCTATAGGTTTGTGTTGTTGTTATAATGAGCTTATCGGTTTGTGTTGTTATATTGAGCCTATAGGTTTGTGTTGTTGTCATAATGACCCTATAGGTTTTTGTTGTTGTTATATTGAGCCTATGGGTTTGTGTTGTTATTCTATTGAGAATATAGGTTTGTGTTGCTATATTCAGCCTATAGGTTTGTGTTGTTGTTACATTGAGCCTATAGGTTTGTGTTGTTATTGAGCCTATAGGTTTGTGTGTGGTGACATTGAGCCTATAGGTTTGTGTGTGGTGACATTGAGCCTATAGGTTTGTCTTGTTGTTATAATGAGCCTATAGGTTTGTGTTGTTGTTACAATGAGAATATAGATTTGTGTTGCTATATTGAGCCCTAAAGGTTTGTGTTGTTGTTACATTGAGCCCATAGTTTTGTGTTGTTGTTATAATGACCCTATAGGTTTATGTTGTTGTTATAATGATCCCCTAGGTTTGTGTTGTTGTTATATTGAGCCTATAGGTTTGTGTTGTTGTTATAATGAGCCTATAGGAATGTGTTGTTGTTATAATGACTCTATAGGTTTGTGTTATTGTTATATTGAGCCTATAGGTTTGTGTTGTTGTCATATTGAGCCTATAGGTTTGTGTTGTTGTTCTATTGATCCTATAGGTTTGTGTTGTTGTTATAATGAGTGTATAGGTTTGTGTTGTTGTTATAATGAGTCTATAGGTGTGTGTGTTTGTCATATTGAGCCTATAGGTTTGTCTTCAATTGATCCTATAGGTTTGTGGTGTTGTTGTATTGATCCTATAGGTTTTTGTTGTTGTTATATTGAGTCTATAGGTTTGCGTTGTTGTTATAATGAGCCTATAGGTTTGTGTTGTTATTGAGGCTATAGGTTTGTGTTGTTGTTCTATTGAGCCTATAGGTTTGTGTTGTTGTTATAATGAGCCTATAGGTTTGTGTTGTTATTGAGCCTATAGGTTTGTGTTGTTATTGAGCCTATAGGTTTGTGTTGTTGTTATATTGAGTCTATAGGTTTGTGTTGTTGTTCTATTGATCCTATAGGTTTGTGTTGTTGTTATAATGAGCCTATAGGTTTGTGTTGTTATTTAGCCTATAGGTTTGTGTTGTTGTTATAATGACTCTATAGGTTTGTGTTGCTATATTGACCCTATAGGTTTGTGTTGTTGTTATAATGAGTCTATAGGTTTGTGTTGTTGTTATAACGATCCTATAGGTTTGTGTTGTTGTTATATTGAGCCTATAGGTTTGTGTTGTTATTGAGCATATAGGTTTGTGTGTGGTGACATTGAGCCTATAGGTTTGTGTTGTTATTGAGCCTATAGGTTTGTGTTGTTGTTATAATGAGCCTATAGGTTTGTGTTGTTATTTAGCCTATAGGTTTGTGTTGTTGTTCTATTGATCCTATAGGTTTGTGTTGTTGTTCTATTGATCCTATTGGTTTGTGTTGTTGTTATAATGACTCTATAGGTTTGTGTTGTTGTTACACTGAGCCTATAGGTTTGTGTTGTTGTTATAATGAGCCTATAGGTTTTTGCTGTTGTTATAATGAGCCTATAGGTTTGTGCTGTTGTTCTATTGAGCCTATAGGTTTGTGTTGTTGTTATAATGAGCTTATCGGTTTGTGTTGTTGTTATATTGAGCCTATAGGTTTGTGTTGTTGTCATAATGACCCTATAGGTTTTTGTTGTTGTTATATTGAGAATATAGGTTTGTGTTGCTATATTCAGCCTATAGGTTTGTGTTGTTGTTACATTGAGCCCATAGGTTTGTGTTGTTGTTATAATGAGCCTATAGGTTTGTGTTGTTATTGAGCCTATAGGTTTGTGTGTGGTGACATTGAGCCTATAGGTTTGTCTTGTTGTTATAATGAGCCTATAGGTTTGTGTTGTTGTTACAATGAGAATATAGATTTGTGTTGCTATATTGAGCCCTAAAGGTTTGTGTTGTTGTTACATTGAGCCCATAGTTTTGTGTTGTTGTTATAATGACCCTATAGGTTTATGTTGTTGTTATAATGATCCTCTAGGTTTGTGTTGTTGTTATATTGAGTCTATAGGTTTGCGTTGTTGTTATAATGAGCCTATAGGTTTGTGTTGTTATTGAGGCTATAGGTTTGTGTTGTTGTTCTATTGAGCCTATAGGTTTGTGTTGTTGTTCTAGTGAGCCTATAGGTTTGTGTTGTTGTTATAATGAGCCTATAGGTTTGTGTTGTTATTGAGCCTATAGGTTTGTGTTGTTATTGAGCCTATAGGTTTGTGTTGTTGTTATATTGAGTCTATAGGTTTGTGTTGTTGTTCTATTGATCCTATAGGTTTGTGTTGTTGTTATAATGAGCCTATAGGTTTGTGTTGTTATTTAGCCTATAGGTTTGTGTTGTTGTTATAATGACTCTATAGGTTTGTGTTGCTATATTGACCCTATAGGTTTGTGTTGTTGTTATAATGAGTCTATAGGTTTGTGTTGTTGTTATAACGATCCTATAGGTTTGTGTTGTTGTTATATTGAGCCTATAGGTTTGTGTTGTTGTTCTATTGATCCTATAGGTTTGTGTTGTTGTTATAATGAGTCTATAGGTTTGTGTGTGGTTACATTGAGCCTATAGGTTTGTGTTGTTGTTATAATGAGCCTATAGGTTTGTGTAGTTGTTATAATGACTCTATAGGTTTGTGTTGTTGTTACACTGAGCCTATAGGTTTGTGTTGTTGTTATAATGAGCCTATAGGTTTTTGCTGTTGTTATAATGAGCCTATAGGTTTGTGCTGTTGTTCTATTGAGCCTATAGGTTTGTGTTGTTGTTATAATGAGCTTATCGGTTTGTGTTGTTGTTATATTGAGCCTATAGGTTTGTGTTGTTGTCATAATGACCCTATAGGTTTTTGTTGTTGTTATATTGAGAATATAGGTTTGTGTTGCTATATTCAGCCTATAGGTTTGTGTTGTTGTTACATTGAGCCCATAGGTTTGTGTTGTTGTTATAATGAGCCTATAGGTTTGTGTTGTTATTGAGCCTATAGGTTTGTGTGTGGTGACATTGAGCCTATAGGTTTGTCTTGTTGTTATAATGAGCCTATAGGAATGTGTTGTTGTTATAATGACTCTATAGGTTTGTGTTATTGTTATATTGAGCCTATAGGTTTGTGTTGTTGTCATATTGAGCCTATAGGTTTGTGTTGTTGTTCTATTGATCCTATAGGTTTGTGTTGTTGTTATAATGAGTGTATAGGTTTGTGTTGTTGTTATAATGAGTCTATAGGTGTGTGTGTTTGTCATATTGAGCCTATAGGTTTGTCTTCAATTGATCCTATAGGTTTGTGGTGTTGTTGTATTGATCCTATAGGTTTTTGTTGTTGTTATATTGAGTCTATAGGTTTGCGTTGTTGTTATAATGAGCCTATAGGTTTGTGTTGTTGTTATAATGAGCCTATAGGTTTGTGTTGTTATTGAGCCTATAGGTTTGTGTTGTTATTGAGCCTATAGGTTTGTGTTGTTGTTATATTGAGTCTATAGGTTTGTGTTGTTGTTCTATTGATCCTATAGGTTTGTGTTGTTGTTATAATGAGCCTATAGGTTTGTGTTGTTATTTAGCCTATAGGTTTGTGTTGTTGTTATAATGACTCTATAGGTTTGTGTTGCTATATTGACCCTATAGGTTTGTGTTGTTGTTATAATGAGTCTATAGGTTTGTGTTGTTGTTATAACGATCCTATAGGTTTGTGTTGTTGTTATATTGAGCCTATAGGTTTGTGTTGTTATTGAGCATATAGGTTTGTGTGTGGTGACATTGAGCCTATAGGTTTGTGTTGTTATTGAGCCTATAGGTTTGTGTTGTTGTTATAATGAGCCTATAGGTTTGTGTTGTTATTTAGCCTATAGGTTTGTGTTGTTGTTCTATTGATCCTATAGGTTTGTGTTGTTGTTCTATTGATCCTATTGGTTTGTGTTGTTGTTATAATGACTCTATAGGTTTGTGTTGTTGTTACACTGAGCCTATAGGTTTGTGTTGTTGTTATAATGAGCCTATAGGTTTTTGCTGTTGTTATAATGAGCCTATAGGTTTGTGCTGTTGTTCTATTGAGCCTATAGGTTTGTGTTGTTGTTATAATGAGCTTATCGGTTTGTGTTGTTGTTATATTGAGCCTATAGGTTTGTGTTGTTGTCATAATGACCCTATAGGTTTTTGTTGTTGTTATATTGAGAATATAGGTTTGTGTTGCTATATTCAGCCTATAGGTTTGTGTTGTTGTTACATTGAGCCCATAGGTTTGTGTTGTTGTTATAATGAGCCTATAGGTTTGTGTTGTTATTGAGCCTATAGGTTTGTGTGTGGTGACATTGAGCCTATAGGTTTGTCTTGTTGTTATAATGAGCCTATAGGTTTGTGTTGTTGTTACAATGAGAATATAGATTTGTGTTGCTATATTGAGCCCTAAAGGTTTGTGTTGTTGTTACATTGAGCCCATAGTTTTGTGTTGTTGTTATAATGACCCTATAGGTTTATGTTGTTGTTATAATGATCCTCTAGGTTTGTGTTGTTGTTATATTGAGCCTATAGGTTTGTGTTGTTGTTATGAGCCTATAGGAATGTGTTGTTGTTATAATGACTCTATAGGTTTGTGTTATTGTTATATTGAGCCTATAGGTTTGTGTTGTTGTTATAATGAGTGTATAGGTTTGTGTTGTTGTTATAATGAGTCTATAGGTGTGTGTTGTTGTTATAATGAGTCTATAGGTGTGTGTGTTTGTCATATTGAGCCTATAGGTTTGTCTTCAATTGATCCTATAGGTTTGTGGTGTTGTTGTATTGATCCTATAGGTTTTTGTTGTTGTTATATTGAGTCTATAGGTTTGCGTTGTTGTTATAATGAGCCTATAGGTTTGTGTTGTTATTGAGGCTATAGGTTTGTGTTGTTGTTCTATTGAGCCTATAGGTTTGTGTTGTTGTTCTAGTGAGCCTATAGGTTTGTGTTGTTGTTATAATGAGCCTATAGGTTTGTGTTGTTATTGAGCCTATAGGTTTGTGTTGTTATTGAGCCTATAGGTTTGTGTTGTTGTTATATTGAGTCTATAGGTTTGTGTTGTTGTTCTATTGATCCTATAGGTTTGTGTTGTTGTTATAATGAGCCTATAGGTTTGTGTTGTTATTTAGCCTATAGGTTTGTGTTGTTGTTATAATGACTCTATAGGTTTGTGTTGCTATATTGACCCTATAGGTTTGTGTTGTTGTTATAATGAGTCTATAGGTTTGTGTTGTTGTTATAACGATCCTATAGGTTTGTGTTGTTGTTATATTGAGCCTATAGGTTTGTGTTGTTGTTCTATTGATCCTATAGGTTTGTGTTGTTGTTATAATGAGTCTATAGGTTTGTGTGTGGTTACATTGAGCCTATAGGTTTGTGTTGTTGTTATAATGAGCCTATAGGTTTGTGTAGTTGTTATAATGACTCTATAGGTTTGTGTTGTTGTTACACTGAGCCTATAGGTTTGTGTTGTTGTTATAATGAGCCTATAGGTTTTTGCTGTTGTTATAATGAGCCTATAGGTTTGTGCTGTTGTTCTATTGAGCCTATAGGTTTGTGTTGTTGTTATAATGAGCTTATCGGTTTGTGTTGTTGTTATATTGAGCCTATAGGTTTGTGTTGTTGTCATAATGACCCTATAGGTTTTTGTTGTTGTTATATTGAGAATATAGGTTTGTGTTGCTATATTCAGCCTATAGGTTTGTGTTGTTGTTACATTGAGCCCATAGGTTTGTGTTGTTGTTATAATGAGCCTATAGGTTTGTGTTGTTATTGAGCCTATAGGTTTGTGTGTGGTGACATTGAGCCTATAGGTTTGTCTTGTTGTTATAATGAGCCTATAGGTTTGTGTTGTTGTTACAATGAGAATATAGATTTGTGTTGCTATATTGAGCCCTAAAGGTTTGTGTTGTTGTTACATTGAGCCCATAGTTTTGTGTTGTTGTTATAATGACCCTATAGGTTTATGTTGTTGTTATAATGATCCTCTAGGTTTGTGTTGTTGTTATATTGAGCCTATAGGTTTGTGTTGTTGTTATGAGCCTATAGGAATGTGTTGTTGTTATAATGACTCTATAGGTTTGTGTTATTGTTATATTGAGCCTATAGGTTTGTGTTGTTGTCATATTGAGCCTATAGGTTTGTGTTGTTGTTCTATTGATCCTATAGGTTTGTGTTGTTGTTATAATGAGTGTATAGGTTTGTGTTGTTGTTATAATGAGTCTATAGGTGTGTGTTGTTGTTATAATGAGTCTATAGGTGTGTGTGTTTGTCATATTGAGCCTATAGGTTTGTCTTCAATTGATCCTATAGGTTTGTGGTGTTGTTGTATTGATCCTATAGGTTTTTGTTGTTGTTATATTGAGTCTATAGGTTTGCGTTGTTGTTATAATGAGCCTATAGGTTTGTGTTGTTATTGAGGCTATAGGTTTGTGTTGTTGTTCTATTGAGCCTATAGGTTTGTGTTGTTGTTCTATTGAGCCTATAGGTTTGTGTTGTTGTTATAATGAGCCTATAGGTTTGTGTTGTTATTGAGCCTATAGGTTTGTGTTGTTATTGAGCCTATAGGTTTGTGTTGTTGTTATATTGAGTCTATAGGTTTGTGTTGTTGTTCTATTGATCCTATAGGTTTGTGTTGTTGTTATAATGAGCCTATAGGTTTGTGTTGTTATTTAGCCTATAGGTTTGTGTTGTTGTTATAATGACTCTATAGGTTTGTGTTGCTATATTGACCCTATAGGTTTGTGTTGTTGTTATAATGAGTCTATAGGTTTGTGTTGTTGTTATAACGATCCTATAGGTTTGTGTTGTTGTTATATTGAGCCTATAGGTTTGTGTTGTTGTTCTATTGATCCTATAGGTTTGTGTTGTTGTTATAATGAGTCTATAGGTTTGTGTGTGGTTACATTGAGCCTATAGGTTTGTGTTGTTGTTATAATGAGCCTATAGGTTTGTGTAGTTGTTATAATGACTCTATAGGTTTGTGTTGTTGTTATATTGAGCCTATAGGTTTGTGTTGTTGTCATAATGACCCTATAGGTTTGTGTTGTTGTCATATTGAGCCTATAGGTTTGTGTTGTTCTATTGATCCTATATGTTTGTGTTGTTGTTATAATGAGCCTATAGGTTTGTGTTGTTGTTCTATTGAGCCTATAGGTTTGTGTTGTTGTTATCATGAGCCTATAGGTTTGTGTTGTTATTGAGCATATAGGTTTGTGTGTGGTGACATTGAGCCTATAGGTTTGTGTTGTTATTGAGCCTATAGGTTTGTGTTGTTGTTATAATGCGAATATAGGTTTGTGTTGCTATATTGAGCCTCTAGGTTTGTGTTCTATTGATCCTATAGGTTTGTGTTGTTGTTCTATTGGTCCTATAGGTTTGTGGTGTTGTTGTATTGATCCTTTAGGTTTTTGTTGTTTTTATATTGAGTCTATAGGTTTGTGTTGTTTTTATAATGGGCCTATAGGTTTGTGTTGTTATTGAGGCTATAGGTTTGTGTTGTTGTTCGATTGAGCCTATAGGTTTGTGTTGTTGTTATAATGAGCCTATAGGTTTGTGTTGTTATTTAGCCTATAGGTTTGTGTTGTTGTTCTATTGATCCTATAGGTTTGTGTTGTTATTTAGCCTATAGGTTTGTGTTGTTGTTATAATGAGCCTATAGGTTTGTGTGTGGTGACATTGAGTCTATAGGTTTGTCTTGTTGTTATAATGAGCCTATAGGTTTGTGTTGTTGTTATAATGAGTCTATAGGTTTGTGTTGTTGTTACACTGAGCCTATAGGTTTGTGTTGTTGTTATAATGAGCCTATAGGTTTGTGTTGTTATTGAGGCTATAGGTTTGTGTTGTTCTTGAGGCTATAGGTTTGTGTTGTTCTTGAGGCTATAGGTTTGTGTTGTTCTATTGAGCCTATAGGTTTGTGTTGTTGTTATAATGAGCCTATAGGTTTGTGTTGTTATTGAGCCTATAGGTTTGTGTTGTTGTTCTATTGAGTCTATAGGTTTGTGTTGTTGTTCTATTGATCCTATAGGTTTGTGTTGTTGTTATAATGAGCCTATAGGTTTGTGTTGTTATTTAGCCTATAGGTTTGTGTTGTTGTTATAATGACTCTATAGGTTTGTGTTGCTATATTGACCCTATAGGTTTGTGTTGTTGTTATAATGAGTCTATAGGTTTGTGTTGTTGTTATAACGATCCTATAGGTTTGTGCTGTTGTTATATTGAGCCTATAGGTTTGTGCTGTTGTTATATTGAGCCTATAGGTTTGTGTTGTTGTTCTATTGATCCTATAGGTTTGTGTTGTTGTTATAATGAGGCTATAGGTTTGTGTGTGGTTACATTGAGCCTATAGGTTTGTGTTGTTGTTATAATGAGCCTATAGGTTTGTGTAGTTGTTATAATGACTCTATAGGTTTGTGTTGTTATATTGAGCCTATAGGTTTGTGTTGTTGTCATAATGACCCTATAGGTTTGTGTTGTTGTCATATTGAGCCTATAGGTTTGTGTTGTTCTATTGATCCTATAGGTTTGTGTTGTTGTTATAATGAGCCTATAGGTTTGTGTTGTTGTTCTATTGAGCCTATAGGTTTGTGTTGTTGTTATCATGAGCCTATAGGTTTGTGTTGTTATTGAGCATATAGGTTTGTGTGTGGTGACATTGAGCCTATAGGTTTGTGTTGTTATTGAGCCTATAGGTTTGTGTTGTTGTTATAATGAGAATATAGGTTTGTGTTGCTATATTGAGCCTATAGGTTTGTGTTCTATTGATCCTATAGGTTTGTGTTGTTGTTCTATTGGTCCTATAGGTTTGTGGTGTTGTTGTATTGATCCTATAGGTTTTTGTTGTTTTTATATTGAGTCTATAGGTTTGTGTTGTTGTTATAATGGGCCTATAGGTTTGTGTTGTTATTGAGCCTATAGGTTTGTGTGTGGTGACATTGAGCCTATAGGTTTGTCTTGTTGTTATAATGAGCCTATAGGTTTGTGTTGTTGTTATAATGAGAATATAGGTTTGTGTTGCTATATTGAGCCTATAGGTTTGTGTTGTTGTTACATTGAGCCCATAGTTTTGCGTTGTTGTTCTATTGATCCTATAGGTTTGTGGTGTTGTCATATTGAGCCTATAGGTTTTTGTTGTTGTTCTATTGATCCTATTGGTTTGTGGTGTTGTTGTATTGATCCTATAGGTTTTTGTTGTTGTTATATTGAGTCTATAGGTTTGTGTTGTTGTTATAATGAGCCTATAGGTTTGTGTTGTTATTGAGGCTATAGGTTTGTGTTGCTATATTGACCCTATAGGTTTGTGTTGTTGTTATAATGAGTCTATAGGTTTGTGTTGTTGTTATAACGATCCTATAGGTTTGTGCTGTTGTTATATTGAGCCTATAGGTTTGTGCTGTTGTTATATTGAGCCTATAGGTTTGTGTTGTTGTTATAATGAGTCTATAGGTTTGTGTGTGGTTACATTGAGCCTATAGGTTTGTGTTGTTGTTATAATGAGCCTATAGGTTTGTGTAGTTGTTATAATGACTCTATAGGTTTGTGTTGTTGTTATATTGAGCCTATAGGTTTGTGTTGTTGTCATAATGACCCTATAGGTTTGTGGTGTTGTCATATTGAGCCTATAGGTTTTTGTTGTTGTTCTATTGATCCTATTGGTTTGTGGTGTTGTTGTATTGATCCTATAGGTTTTTGTTGTTGTTACATTGAGTCTATAGGTTTGTGTTGTTATAATGAGCCTATAGGTTTGTGTTGTTATTGAGGCTATAGGTTTGTGTTGTTGTTCTATTGAGCCTATAGGTTTGTGTTGTTGTTATAATGAGCCTATAGGTTTGTGTTGTTTTTGAGCCTATAGGTTTGTGCTGTTGTTATATTGAGCCTATAGGTTTGTGCTGTTGTTATATTGAGCCTATAGGTTTGTGTTGTTGTTCTATTGAGCCTATAGGTTTGTGTTGTTGTTCTATTGATCCTATAGGTTTGTGTTGTTGTTCTATTGATCCTATAGGTTTGTGTTGTTGTTATAATGAGTCTATAGGTTTGTGTGTGGTTACATTGAGCCTATAGGTTTGTGTTGTTGTTATAATGAGCCTATAGGTTTGTGTAGTTGTTATAATGACTCTATAGGTTTGTGTTGTTGTTATATTGAGCCTATAGGTTTGTGTTGTTGTCATAATGACCCTATAGGTTTGTGTTGTTGTCATATTGAGCCTATAGGTTTGTGTTGTTCTATTGATCCTATAGGTTTGTGTTGTTGTTATAATGAGCCTATAGGTTTGTGTTGTTGTTCTATTGAGCCTATAGGTTTGTGTTGTTGTTATCATGAGCCTATAGGTTTGTGTTGTTATTGAGCATATAGGTTTGTGTGTGGTGACATTGAGCCTATAGGTTTGTGTTGTTATTGAGCCTATAGGTTTGTGTTGTTGTTATAATGAGAATATAGGTTTGTGTTGCTATATTGAGCCTATAGGTTTGTGTTCTATTGATCCTATAGGTTTGTGTTGTTGTTCTATTGGTCCTATAGGTTTGTGGTGTTGTTGTATTGAGCCTATAGGTTTGTGTTGTTGTTATAATGAGTCTATAGGTTTGTGTTGTTGTTACACTGAGCCTATAGGTTTGTGTTGTTGTTATAATGAGCCTATAGGTTTGTGTTGTTATTGAGGCTATAGGTTTGTGTTGTTCTTGAGGCTATAGGTTTGTGTTGTTCTTGAGGCTATAGGTTTGTGTTGTTCTATTGAGCCTATAGGTTTGTGTTGTTGTTATAATGAGCCTATAGGTTTGTGTTGTTATTGAGCCTATAGGTTTGTGTTGTTGTTCTATTGAGTCTATAGGTTTGTGTTGTTGTTCTATTGATCCTATAGGTTTGTGTTGTTGTTATAATGAGCCTATAGGTTTGTGTTGTTATTTAGCCTATAGGTTTGTGTTGTTGTTATAATGACTCTATAGGTTTGTGTTGCTATATTGACCCTATAGGTTTGTGTTGTTGTTATAATGAGTCTATAGGTTTGTGTTGTTGTTATAACGATCCTATAGGTTTGTGCTGTTGTTATATTGAGCCTATAGGTTTGTGCTGTTGTTATATTGAGCCTATAGGTTTGTGTTGTTCTATTGATCCTATAGGTTTGTGTTGTTGTTATAATGAGTCTATAGGTTTGTGTGTGGTTACATTGAGCCTATAGGTTTGTGTTGTTGTTATAATGAGCCTATAGGTTTGTGTAGTTGTTATAATGACTCTATAGGTTTGTGTTGTTATATTGAGCCTATAGGTTTGTGTTGTTGTCATAATGACCCTATAGGTTTGTGTTGTTGTCATATTGAGCCTATAGGTTTGTGTTGTTCTATTGATCCTATAGGTTTGTGTTGTTGTTATAATGAGCCTATAGGTTTGTGTTGTTGTTCTATTGAGCCTATAGATTTGTGTTGTTGTTATCATGAGCCTATAGGTTTGTGTTGTTATTGAGCATATAGGTTTGTGTGTGGTGACATTGAGCCTATAGGTTTGTGTTGTTATTGAGCCTATAGGTTTGTGTTTTTGTTATAATGAGAATATAGGTTTGTGTTGCTATATTGAGCCTATAGGTTTGTGTTCTATTGATCCTATAGGTTTGTGTTGTTGTTCTATTGGTCCTATAGGTTTGTGGTGTTGTTGTATTGATCCTATAGGTTTTTGTTGTTTTTATATTGAGTCTATAGGTTTGTGTTGTTGTTATAATGGGCCTATAGGTTTGTGTTGTTATTGAGCCTATAGGTTTGTGTGTGGTGACATTGAGCCTATAGGTTTGTCTTGTTGTTATAATGAGCCTATAGGTTTGTGTTGTTGTTATAATGAGAATATAGGTTTGTGTTGCTATATTGAGCCTATAGGTTTGTGTTGTTGTTACATTGAGCCCATAGTTTTGCGTTGTTGTTCTATTGATCCTATAGGTTTGTGGTGTTGTCATATTGAGCCTATAGGTTTTTGTTGTTGTTCTATTGATCCTATTGGTTTGTGGTGTTGTTGTATTGATCCTATAGGTTTTTGTTGTTGTTATATTGAGTCTATAGGTTTGTGTTGTTGTTATAATGAGCCTATAGGTTTGTGTTGTTATTGAGGCTATAGGTTTGTGTTGCTATATTGACCCTATAGGTTTGTGTTGTTGTTATAATGAGTCTATAGGTTTGTGTTGTTGTTATAACGATCCTATAGGTTTGTGCTGTTGTTATATTGAGCCTATAGGTTTGTGCTGTTGTTATATTGAGCCTATAGGTTTGTGTTGTTGTTATAATGAGTCTATAGGTTTGTGTGTGGTTACATTGAGCCTATAGGTTTGTGTTGTTGTTATAATGAGCCTATAGGTTTGTGTAGTTGTTATAATGACTCTATAGGTTTGTGTTGTTGTTATATTGAGCCTATAGGTTTGTGTTGTTGTCATAATGACCCTATAGGTTTGTGGTGTTGTCATATTGAGCCTATAGGTTTTTGTTGTTGTTCTATTGATCCTATTGGTTTGTGGTGTTGTTGTATTGATCCTATAGGTTTTTGTTGTTGTTATATTGAGTCTATAGGTTTGTGTTGTTATAATGAGCCTATAGGTTTGTGTTGTTATTGAGGCTATAGGTTTGTGTTGTTGTTCTATTGAGCCTATAGGTTTGTGTTGTTGTTATAATGAGCCTATAGGTTTGTGTTGTTTTTGAGCCTATAGGTTTGTGTTGTTGTTATAATGAGTCTATAGGTTTGTGTGTGGTTACATTGAGCCTATAGGTTTGTGTTGTTGTTATAATGAGCCTATAGGTTTGTGTAGTTGTTATAATGACTCTATAGGTTTGTGTTGTTGTTATATTGAGCCTATAGGTTTGTGTTGTTGTCATAATGACCCTATAGGTTTGTGGTGTTGTCATATTGAGCCTATAGGTTTTTGTTGTTGTTGTATTGATCCTATTGGTTTGTGGTGTTGTTGTATTGATCCTATAGGTTTTTGTTGTTGTTATATTGAGTCTATAGGTTTGTGTTGTTATAATGAGCCTATAGGTTTGTGTTGTTATTGAGGCTATAGGTTTGTGTTGTTGTTCTATTGAGCCTATAGGTTTGTGTTGTTGTTATAATGAGCCTATAGGTTTGTGTTGTTTTTGAGCCTATAGGTTTGTGCTGTTGTTATATTGAGCCTATAGGTTTGTGCTGTTGTTATATTGAGCCTATAGGTTTGTGTTGTTGTTCTATTGATCCTATAGGTTTGTGTTGTTGTTCTATTGATCCTATAGGTTTGTGTTGTTGTTATAATGAGTCTATAGGTTTGTGTGTGGTTACATTGAGCCTATAGGTTTGTGTTGTTGTTATAATGAGCCTATAGGTTTGTGTAGTTGTTATAATCACTCTATAGGTTTGTGTTGTTGTTATATTGAGCCTATAGGTTTGTGTTGTTGTCATAATGACCCTATAGGTTTGTGTTGTTGTCATATTGAGCCTATAGGTTTGTGTTGTTCTATTGATCCTATAGGTTTGTGTTGTTGTTATAATGAGCCTATAGGTTTGTGTTGTTGTTCTATTGAGCCTATAGGTTTGTGTTGTTGTTATCATGAGCCTATAGGTTTGTGTTGTTATTGAGCATATAGGTTTGTGTGTGGTGACATTGAGCCTATAGGTTTGTGTTGTTATTGAGCCTATAGGTTTGTGTTGTTGTTATAATGAGAATATAGGTTTGTGTTGCTATATTGAGCCTATAGGTTTGTGTTCTATTGATCCTATAGGTTTGTGTTGTTGTTCTATTGGTCCTATAGGTTTGTGGTGTTGTTGTATTGATCCTATAGGTTTTTGTTGTTTTTATATTGAGTCTATAGGTTTGTGTTGTTGTTATAATGGGCCTATAGGTTTGTGTTGTTATTGAGCCTATAGGTTTGTGTGTGGTGACATTGAGCCTATAGGTTTGTCTTGTTGTTATAATGAGCCTATAGGTTTGTGTTGTTGTTATAATGAGAATATAGGTTTGTGTTGCTATATTGAGCCTATAGGTTTGTGTTGTTGTTACATTGAGCCCATAGTTTTGCGTTGTTGTTCTATTGATCCTATAGGTTTGCGGTGTTGTCATATTGAGCCTATAGGTTTTTGTTGTTGTTCTATTGATCCTATTGGTTTGTGGTGTTGTTGTATTGATCCTATAGGTTTTTGTTGTTGTTATATTGAGTCTATAGGTTTGTGTTGTTGTTATAATGAGCCTATAGGTTTGTGTTGTTGTTCTATTGAGCCTATAGGTTTGTGTTGTTGTTCTATTGAGCCTATAGGTTTGTGTTGTTGTTATAATGAGCCTATAGGTTTGTGTTGTTTTTGAGCCTATAGGTTTGTGTTGTTGTTATATTGAGCCTATAGGTTTGTGTGTGGTGACATTGAGCCTATAGGTTTGTCTTGTTGTTATAATGAGCCTATAGGTTTGTGTTGTTGTTATAATGAGTCTATAGGTTTATGTTGTTGTTACACTGAGCCTATAGGTTTGTGTTGTTGTTATAATGAGCCTATAGGTTTGTGCTGTTGTTCTATTGAGCCTATAGGTTTGTGTTGTTGTTATAATGAGCCTATAGGTTTGTGTGTGGTGACATTGAGCCTATAGGTTTGTCTTGTTGTTATAATGAGCCTATAGGTTTGTGTTGTTGTTATAATGGGCCTATAGGTTTGTGTTGTTGTTATAATGGGCCTATAGGTTTGTGTTGTTGTTATAATGGGCCTATAGGTTTGTGTTGTTGTTCGATTGAGCCTATAGGTTTGTGTTGTTGTTATAATGAGCCTATAGGTTTGTGTTGTTATTGAGCCTATAGGTTTGTGTTGTTGTTATATTGAGCCTATAGGTTTGTGTTGTTGTTATATTGAGCCTATAGGTTTGTGTTGTTGTTATATTGAGCCTATAGGTTTGTGTGTGGTGACATTGAGCCTATAGGTTTGTCTTGTTGTTATAATGAGCCTATAGGTTTGTGTTGTTGTTATAATGAGTCTATAGGTTTGTGTTGTTGTTACACTGAGCCTATAGGTTTGTGTTGTTGTTATAATGAGCCTATAGGTTTGTGTTGTTGTTATAATGAGCCTATAGGTTTGTGTTGTTATTGAGTCTATAGGTTTGTGTTGTTGTTCTATTGATCCTATAGGTTTGTGTTGTTGTTACAATGAGCCTATAGGTTAGTGTTGTTATTTAGCCTATAGGTTTGTGTTGTTGTTATAATGACTCTATAGGTTTGTGTTGTTGTTATATTGACCCTATAGGTATTTGTTGTTGTTATAATGAGTCTATAGGTTTGTGTTGTTGTTATAACGATCCTATAGGTTTATGTGTTTGTCATATTGATCCTATAAGGTTTGTGTTGTTGTTCTATTGATCCTATAGGTTTGTGTTGTTGTTCTATTGATCCTATAGGTTTGTGGTGTTGTCATATTGAGCCTATAGGTTTGTGTTGTTGTTCTATTGATCCTATTGGTTTGTGTTGTTGTTATAATGACTCTATAGGTTTGTGTTGTTGTTACACTGAGCCTATAGGTTTTTGCTGTTGTTATAATGAGCCTTTAGGTTTGTACTGTTGTTCTATTGAGCCTATAGGTTTGTGCTGTTGTTCTATTGAGCCTATAGGTTTGTGTTGTTGTTATAATGAGCTTATCGGTTTGTGTTGTTGTTATATTGAGCCTATAGGTTTGTGTTGTTGTCATAATGACCCTATAGGTTTTTGTTGTTGTTATATTGAGCCTATGGGTTTGTGTTGTTATTCTATTGAGAATATAGGTTTGTGTTGCTATATTCAGCCTATAGGTTTGTGTTGTTGTTACATTGAGCCCATAGGTTTGTGTTGTTGTTATAATGAGCCTATAGGTTTGTGTTGTTATTGAGCCTATAGGTTTGTGTGTGGTGACATTGAGCCTATAGGTTTGTCTTGTTGTTATAATGAGCCTATAGGTTTGTGTTGTTGTTATAATGAGAATATAGATTTGTGTTGCTATATTGAGCCCTAAAGGTTTGTGTTGTTACATTGAGCCCATAGTTTTGTGTTGTTGTTATAATGACCCTATAGGTTTATGTTGTTGTTATAATGATCCTCTAGGTTTGTGTTGTTGTTATATTGAGCCTATAGGTTTGTGCTGTTGTTATAATGAGCCTATAGGAATGTGTTGTTGTTATAATGACTCTATAGGTTTGTGTTATTGTTATATTGAGCCTATAGGTTTGTGTTGTTGTCATATTGAGCCTATAGGTTTGTGTTGTTGTTCTATTGATCCTATAGGTTTGTGTTGTTGTTATAATGAGTGTATAGGTTTGTGTTGTTGTTATAATGAGTCTATAGGTTTATGTGTTTGTCATATTGAGCCTATAGGTTTGTGTTCAATTGATCCTATAGGTTTGTGGTGTTGTTGTATTGATCCTATAGTTTTTTGTTGTTGTTATATTGAGTCTATAGGTTTGCGTTGTTGTTATAATGAGCCTATAGGTTTGTGTTGTTATTGAGGCTATAGGTTTGTGTTGTTGTTCTATTGAGCCTATAGGTTTGTGTTGTTGTTATAATGAGCCTATAGGTTTGTGTTGTTATTGAGCCTATAGGTTTGTGTTGTTATTGAGCCTATAGGTTTGTGTTGTTGTTATAATGAGTCTATAGGTTTGTGTGTGGTTACATTGAGCCTATAGGTTTGTGTTGTTGTTATAATGAGCCTATAGGTTTGTGTAGTTGTTATAATGACTCTATAGGTTTGTGTTGTTGTTATATTGAGCCTATAGGTTTGTGTTGTTGTCATAATGACCCTATAGGTTTGTGTTGTTGTCATATTGAGCCTATAGGTTTGTGTTGTTCTATTGATCCTATATGTTTGTGTTGTTGTTATAATGAGCCTATAGGTTTGTGTTGTTGTTCTATTGAGCCTATAGGTTTGTGTTGTTGTTATCATGAGCCTATAGGTTTGTGTTGTTATTGAGCATATAGGTTTGTGTGTGGTGACATTGAGCCTATAGGTTTGTGTTGTTATTGAGCCTATAGGTTTGTGTTGTTGTTATAATGAGAATATAGGTTTGTGTTGCTATATTGAGCCTATAGGTTTGTGTTCTATTGATCCTATAGGTTTGTGTTGTTGTTCTATTGGTCCTATAGGTTTGTGGTGTTGTTGTATTGATCCTTTAGGTTTTTGTTGTTTTTATATTGAGTCTATAGGTTTGTGTTGTTTTTATAATGGGCCTATAGGTTTGTGTTGTTATTGAGGCTATAGGTTTGTGTTGTTGTTCGATTGAGCCTATAGGTTTGTGTTGTTGTTCTAATGAGCCTATAGGTTTGTGTTGTTATTTAGCCTATAGGTTTGTGTTGTTGTTCTATTGATCCTATAGGTTTGTGTTGCTATATTGAGCCTATAGGTTTGTGTTCTATTGATCCTATAGGTTTGTGTTGTTGTTCTATTGGTCCATAGGTTTGTCTTGTTGTTATAATGAGCCTATAGGTTTGTGTTGTTGTTATAATGAGTCTATAGGTTTGTGTTGTTGTTACACTGAGCCTATAGGTTTGTGTTGTTGTTATAATGAGCCTATAGGTTTGTGTTGTTATTGAGGCTATAGGTTTGTGTTGTTCTTGAGGCTATAGGTCTGTGTTGTTCTTGAGGCTATAGGTTTGTGTTGTTCTATTGAGCCTATAGGTTTGTGTTGTTGTTATAATGAGCCTATAGGTTTGTGTTGTTATTGAGCCTATAGGTTTGTGTTGTTGTTCTATTGAGTCTATAGGTTTGTGTTGTTGTTCTATTGATCCTATAGGTTTGTGTTGTTGTTATAATGAGCCTATAGGTTTGTGTTGTTATTTAGCCTATAGGTTTGTGTTGTTGTTATAATGACTCTATAGGTTTGTGTTGCTATATTGACCCTATAGGTTTGTGTTGTTGTTATAATGAGTCTATAGGTTTGTGTTGTTGTTATAACGATCCTATAGGTTTGTGCTGTTGTTATATTGAGCCTATAGGTTTGTGCTGTTGTTATATTGAGCCTATAGGTTTGTGTTGTTGTTCTATTGATCCTATAGGTTTGTGTTGTTGTTATAATGAGTCTATAGGTTTGTGTGTGGTTACATTGAGCCTATAGGTTTGTGTTGTTGTTATAATGAGCCTATAGGTTTGTGTAGTTGTTATAATGACTCTATAGGTTTGTGTTGTTATATTGAGCCTATAGGTTTGTGTTGTTGTCATAATGGCCCTATAGGTTTGTGTTGTTGTCATATTGAGCCTATAGGTTTGTGTTGTTCTATTGATCCTATAGGTTTGTGTTGTTGTTATAATGAGCCTATAGGTTTGTGTTGTTGTTCTATTGAGCCTATAGGTTTGTGTTGTTGTTATCATGAGCCTATAGGTTTGTGTTGTTATTGAGCATATAGGTTTGTGTGTGGTGACATTGAGCCTATAGGTTTGTGTTGTTATTGAGCCTATAGGTTTGTGTTGTTGTTATAATGAGAATATAGGTTTGTGTTGCTATATTGAGCCTATAGGTTTGTGTTCTATTGATCCTATAGGTTTGTGTTGTTGTTCTATTGGTCCTATAGGTTTGTGGTGTTGTTGTATTGATCCTATAGGTTTTTGTTGTTTTTATATTGAGTCTATAGGTTTGTGTTGTTGTTATAATGGGCCTATAGGTTTGTGTTGTTATTGAGCCTATAGGTTTGTGTGTGGTGACATTGAGCCTATAGGTTTGTCTTGTTGTTATAATGAGCCTATAGGTTTGTGTTGTTGTTATAATGAGAATATAGGTTTGTGTTGCTATATTGAGCCTATAGGTTTGTGTTGTTGTTACATTGAGCCCATAGTTTTGCGTTGTTGTTCTATTGATCCTATAGGTTTGTGGTGTTGTCATATTGAGCCTATAGGTTTTTGTTGTTGTTCTATTGATCCTATTGGTTTGTGGTGTTGTTGTATTGATCCTATAGGTTTTTGTTGTTGTTATATTGAGTCTATAGGTTTGTGTTGTTATAATGAGCCTATAGGTTTGTGTTGTTATTGAGGCTATAGGTTTGTGTTGTTGTTCTATTGAGCCTATAGGTTTGTGTTGTTGTTATAATGAGCCTATAGGTTTGTGTTGTTTTTGAGCCTATAGGTTTGTGTTGTTGTTATAATGAGTCTATAGGTTTGTGTGTGGTTACATTGAGCCTATAGGTTTGTGTTGTTGTTATAATGAGCCTATAGGTTTGTGTAGTTGTTATAATGACTCTATAGGTTTGTGTTGTTGTTATATTGAGCCTATAGGTTTGTGTTGTTGTCATAATGACCCTATAGGTTTCTGGTGTTGTCATATTGAGCCTATAGGTTTTTGTTGTTGTTCTATTGATCCTATTGGTTTGTGGTGTTGTTGTATTGATCCTATAGGTTTTTGTTGTTGTTATATTGAGTCTATAGGTTTGTGTTGTCATAATGAGCCTATAGGTTTGTGTTGTTATTGAGGCTATAGGTTTGTGTTGTTGTTCTATTGAGCCTATAGGTTTGTGTTGTTGTTATAATGAGCCTATAGGTTTGTGTTGTTTTTGAGCCTATAGGTTTGTGCTGTTGTTATATTGAGCCTATAGGTTTGTGCTGTTGTTATATTGAGCCTATAGGTTTGTGTTGTTGTTCTATTGATCCTATAGGTTTGTGTTGTTGTTCTATTGATCCTATAGGTTTGTGTTGTTGTTATAATGAGTCTATAGGTTTGTGTGTGGTTACATTGAGCCTATAGGTTTGTGTTGTTGTTATAATGAGCCTATAGGTTTGTGTAGTTGTTATAATGACTCTATAGGTTTGTGTTGTTGTTATATTGAGCCTATAGGTTTGTGTTGTTGTCATAATGACCCTATAGGTTTGTGTTGTTGTCATATTGAGCCTATAGGTTTGTGTTGTTCTATTGATCCTATAGGTTTGTGTTGTTGTTATAATGAGCCTATAGGTTTGTGTTGTTGTTCTATTGAGCCTATAGGTTTGTGTTGTTGTTATCATGAGCCTATAGGTTTGTGTTGTTATTGAGCATATAGGTTTGTGTGTGGTGACATTGAGCCTATAGGTTTGTGTTGTTATTGAGCCTATAGGTTTGTGTTGTTGTTATAATGAGAATATAGGTTTGTGTTGCTATATTGAGCCTATAGGTTTGTGTTGTTGTTACATTGAGCCCATAGTTTTGCGTTGTTGTTCTATTGATCCTATAGGTTTGTGGTGTTGTTATAATGAGCCTATAGGTTTGTGTTGTTATTGAGGCTATAGGTTTGTGTTGTTGTTCTATTGAGCCTATAGGTTTGTGTTGTTGTTATAATGAGCCTATAGGTTTGTGTTGTTTTTGAGCCTATAGGTTTGTGTTGTTGTTATATTGAGCCTATAGGTTTGTGTGTGGTGACATTGAGCCTATAGGTTTGTCTTGTTGTTATAATGAGCCTATAGGTTTGTGTTGTTGTTATAATGAGTCTATAGGTTTATGTTGTTGTTACACTGAGCCTATAGGTTTGTGTTGTTGTTATAATGAGCCTATAGGTTTGTGCTGTTGTTCTATTGAGCCTAGAGGTTTGTGTTGTTGTTATAATGAGCCTATAGGTTTGTGTGTGGTGACATTGAGCCTATAGGTTTGTGGTGTTGTTGTATTGATCCTATAGGTTTTTGTTGTTTTTATATTGAGTCTATAGGTTTGTGTTGTTGTTATAATGGGCCTATAGGTTTGTGTTGTTGTTATAATGGGCCTATAGGTTTGTGTTGTTATTGAGCCTATAGGTTTGTGTGTGGTGACATTGAGCCTATAGGTTTGTCTTGTTATAATGAGCCTATAGGTTTGTGTTGTTGTTATAATGAGAATATAGATTTGTGTTGTTGTTACATTGAGCCTATAGGTTTGTGTTGTTGTTACATTGAGCCCATAGTTTTGCGTTGTTGTTCTATTGATCCTATAGGTTTGTGGTGTTGTCATATTGAGCCTATAGGTTTGTGGTGTTGTCATATTGAGCCTATAGGTTTTTGTTGTTGTTATATTGAGTCTATAGGTTTGTGTTGTTGTTATAATGAGCCTACAGGTTTGTGTTGTTATTGAGGCTATAGGTTTGTGTTGTTGTTCTATTGAGCCTATAGGTTTGTGTTGTTGTTATAATGAGCCTATAGGTTTGTGTTGTTTTTGAGCCTATAGGTTTGTGTTGTTGTTATATTGAGCCTATAGGTTTGTGTGTGGTGACATTGAGCCTATAGGTTTGTCTTGTTGTTATAATGAGCCTATAGGTTTGTGTTGTTGTTATAATGAGTCTATAGGTTTATGTTGTTGTTACACTGAGCCTATAGGTTTGTGTTGTTGTTATAATGAGCCTATAGGTTTGTGCTGTTGTTCTATTGAGCCTAGAGGTTTGTGTTGTTGTTATAATGAGCCTATAGGTTTGTGTGTGGTGACATTGAGCCTATAGGTTTGTCTTGTTGTTATAATGAGCCTATAGGTTTGTGTTGTTGTTATAATGAGTCTATAGGTTTATGTTGTTGTTACACTGAGCCTATAGGTTTGTGTTGTTGTTATAATGAGCCTATAGGTTTGTGCTGTTGTTCTATTGAGCCTATAGGTTTGTGTTGTTGTTATAATGAGCTTATCGGTTTGTGTTGTTGTTATATTGAGCCTATAGGTTTGTGTTGTTGTCATAATGACCCTATAGGTTTGTGTTGTTGTTATATTGAGCCTATAGGTTTGTGTTGTTGTTCTATTGAGAATATAGGTGTGTGTTGCTATATTCAGCCTATAGGTTTGTGTTGTTGTTCTATTGAGCCTATAGGTTTGTGTTGTTGTTATCATGAGCCTATAGGTTTGTGTTGTTATTGAGCATATAGGTTTGTGTGTGGTGACATTGAGCCTATAGGTTTGTGTTGTTATTGAGCCTATAGGTTTGTGTTGTTGTCATAATGACCCTATAGGTTTGTGTTGTTGTCATATTGAGCCTATAGGTTTGTGTTGTTCTATTGATCCTATAGGTTTGTGTTGTTGTTATAATGAGCCTATAGGTTTGTGTTGTTGTTCTATTGAGCCTATAGGTTTGTGTTGTTGTTATCATGAGCCTATAGGTTTGTGTTGTTATTGAGCATATAGGTTTGTGTGTGGTGACATTGAGCCTATAGGTTTGTGTTGTTATTGAGCCTATAGGTTTGTGTTGTTGTTATAATGAGAATATAGGTTTGTGTTGCTATATTGAGCCTATAGGTTTGTGTTGTTGTTACATTGAGCCCATAGTTTTGCGTTGTTGTTCTATTGATCCTATAGGTTTGTGGTGTTGTTATAATGAGCCTATAGGTTTGTGTTGTTATTGAGGCTATAGGTTTGTGTTGTTGTTCTATTGAGCCTATAGGTTTGTGTTGTTGTTATAATGAGCCTATAGGTTTGTGTTGTTTTTGAGCCTATAGGTTTGTGTTGTTGTTATATTGAGCCTATAGGTTTGTGTGTGGTGACATTGAGCCTATAGGTTTGTCTTGTTGTTATAATGAGCCTATAGGTTTGTGTTGTTGTTATAATGAGTCTATAGGTTTATGTTGTTGTTACACTGAGCCTATAGGTTTGTGTTGTTGTTATAATGAGCCTATAGGTTTGTGCTGTTGTTCTATTGAGCCTAGAGGTTTGTGTTGTTGTTATAATGAGCCTATAGGTTTGTGTGTGGTGACATTGAGCCTATAGGTTTGTGGTGTTGTTGTATTGATCCTATAGGTTTTTGTTGTTTTTATATTGAGTCTATAGGTTTGTGTTGTTGTTATAATGGGCCTATAGGTTTGTGTTGTTGTTATAATGGGCCTATAGGTTTGTGTTGTTATTGAGCCTATAGGTTTGTGTGTGGTGACATTGAGCCTATAGGTTTGTCTTGTTATAATGAGCCTATAGGTTTGTGTTGTTGTTATAATGAGAATATAGATTTGTGTTGTTGTTACATTGAGCCTATAGGTTTGTGTTGTTGTTACATTGAGCCCATAGTTTTGCGTTGTTGTTCTATTGATCCTATAGGTTTGTGGTGTTGTCATATTGAGCCTATAGGTTTGTGGTGTTGTCATATTGAGCCTATAGGTTTTTGTTGTTGTTATATTGAGTCTATAGGTTTGTGTTGTTGTTATAATGAGCCTACAGGTTTGTGTTGTTATTGAGGCTATAGGTTTGTGTTGTTGTTCTATTGAGCCTATAGGTTTGTGTTGTTGTTATAATGAGCCTATAGGTTTGTGTTGTTTTTGAGCCTATAGGTTTGTGTTGTTGTTATATTGAGCCTATAGGTTTGTGTGTGGTGACATTGAGCCTATAGGTTTGTCTTGTTGTTATAATGAGCCTATAGGTTTGTGTTGTTGTTATAATGAGTCTATAGGTTTATGTTGTTGTTACACTGAGCCTATAGGTTTGTGTTGTTGTTATAATGAGCCTATAGGTTTGTGCTGTTGTTCTATTGAGCCTAGAGGTTTGTGTTGTTGTTATAATGAGCCTATAGGTTTGTGTGTGGTGACATTGAGCCTATAGGTTTGTCTTGTTGTTATAATGAGCCTATAGGTTTGTGTTGTTGTTATAATGAGTCTATAGGTTTATGTTGTTGTTACACTGAGCCTATAGGTTTGTGTTGTTGTTATAATGAGCCTATAGGTTTGTGCTGTTGTTCTATTGAGCCTATAGGTTTGTGTTGTTGTTATAATGAGCTTATCGGTTTGTGTTGTTGTTATATTGAGCCTATAGGTTTGTGTTGTTGTCATAATGACCCTATAGGTTTGTGTTGTTGTTATATTGAGCCTATAGGTTTGTGTTGTTGTTCTATTGAGAATATAGGTGTGTGTTGCTATATTCAGCCTATAGGTTTGTGTTGTTGTTCTATTGAGCCTATAGGTTTGTGTTGTTGTTATCATGAGCCTATAGGTTTGTGTTGTTATTGAGCATATAGGTTTGTGTGTGGTGACATTGAGCCTATAGGTTTGTGTTGTTATTGAGCCTATAGGTTTGTGTTGTTGTTATAATGAGAATATAGGTTTGTGTTGCTATATTGAGCCTATAGGTTTGTGTTCTATTGATCCTATAGGTTTGTGTTGTTGTTCTATTGGTCCTATAGGTTTGTGGTGTTGTTGTATTGATCCTATAGGTTTTTGTTGTTTTTATATTGAGTCTATAGGTTTGTGTTGTTGTTATAATGGGCCTATAGGTTTGTGTTGTTATTGAGCCTATAGGTTTGTGTGTGGTGACATTGAGCCTATAGGTTTGTCTTGTTGTTATAATGAGCCTATAGGTTTGTGTTGTTGTTATAATGAGAATATAGGTTTGTGTTGCTATATTGAGCCTATAGGTTTGTGTTGTTGTTACATTGAGCCCATAGTTTTGCGTTGTTGTTCTATTGATCCTATAGGTTTGTGGTGTTGTCATATTGAGCCTATAGGTTTTTGTTGTTGTTCTATTGATCCTATTGGTTTGTGGTGTTGTTGTATTGATCCTATAGGTTTGTGTTGTTGTTATAATGAGCCTATAGGTTTGTGTTGTTATTGAGGCTATAGGTTTGTGTTGCTATATTGACCCTATAGGTTTGTGTTGTTGTTATAATGAGTCTATAGGTTTGTGTTGTTGTTATAACGATCCTATAGGTTTGTGCTGTTGTTATATTGAGCCTATAGGTTTGTGCTGTTGTTATATTGAGCCTATAGGTTTGTGTTGTTGTTATAATGAGTCTATAGGTTTGTGTGTGGTTACATTGAGCCTATAGGTTTGTGTTGTTGTTATAATGAGCCTATAGGTTTGTGTAGTTGTTATAATGACTCTATAGGTTTGTGTTGTTGTTATATTGAGCCTATAGGTTTGTGTTGTTGTCATAATGACCCTATAGGTTTGTGGTGTTGTCATATTGAGCCTATAGGTTTTTGTTGTTGTTCTATTGATCCTATTGGTTTGTGGTGTTGTTGTATTGATCCTATAGGTTTTTGTTGTTGTTATATTGAGTCTATAGGTTTGTGTTGTTATAATGAGCCTATAGGTTTGTGTTGTTATTGAGGCTATAGGTTTGTGTTGTTGTTCTATTGAGCCTATAGGTTTGTGTTGTTGTTATAATGAGCCTATAGGTTTGTGTTGTTTTTGAGCCTATAGGTTTGTGTTGTTGTTATAATGAGTCTATAGGTTTGTGTGTGGTTACATTGAGCCTATAGGTTTGTGTTGTTGTTATAATGAGCCTATAGGTTTGTGTAGTTGTTATAATGACTCTATAGGTTTGTGTTGTTGTTATATTGAGCCTATAGGTTTGTGTTGTTGTCATAATGACCCTATAGGTTTCTGGTGTTGTCATATTGAGCCTATAGGTTTTTGTTGTTGTTCTATTGATCCTATTGGTTTGTGGTGTTGTTGTATTGATCCTATAGGTTTTTGTTGTTGTTATATTGAGTCTATAGGTTTGTGTTGTCATAATGAGCCTATAGGTTTGTGTTGTTATTGAGGCTATAGGTTTGTGTTGTTGTTCTATTGAGCCTATAGGTTTGTGTTGTTGTTATAATGAGCCTATAGGTTTGTGTTGTTTTTGAGCCTATAGGTTTGTGCTGTTGTTATATTGAGCCTATAGGTTTGTGCTGTTGTTATATTGAGCCTATAGGTTTGTGTTGTTGTTCTATTGATCCTATAGGTTTGTGTTGTTGTTCTATTGATCCTATAGGTTTGTGTTGTTGTTATAATGAGTCTATAGGTTTGTGTGTGGTTACATTGAGCCTATAGGTTTGTGTTGTTGTTATAATGAGCCTATAGGTTTGTGTAGTTGTTATAATGACTCTATAGGTTTGTGTTGTTGTTATATTGAGCCTATAGGTTTGTGTTGTTGTCATAATGACCCTATAGGTTTGTGTTGTTGTCATATTGAGCCTATAGGTTTGTGTTGTTCTATTGATCCTATAGGTTTGTGTTGTTGTTATAATGAGCCTATAGGTTTGTGTTGTTGTTCTATTGAGCCTATAGGTTTGTGTTGTTGTTATCATGAGCCTATAGGTTTGTGTTGTTATTGAGCATATAGGTTTGTGTGTGGTGACATTGAGCCTATAGGTTTGTGTTGTTATTGAGCCTATAGGTTTGTGTTGTTGTTATAATGAGAATATAGGTTTGTGTTGCTATATTGAGCCTATAGGTTTGTGTTGTTGTTACATTGAGCCCATAGTTTTGCGTTGTTGTTCTATTGATCCTATAGGTTTGTGGTGTTGTTATAATGAGCCTATAGGTTTGTGTTGTTAGTGAGGCTATAGGTTTGTGTTGTTGTTCTATTGAGCCTATAGGTTTGTGTTGTTGTTATAATGAGCCTATAGGTTTGTGTTGTTTTTGAGCCTATAGGTTTGTGTTGTTGTTATATTGAGCCTATAGGTTTGTGTGTGGTGACATTGAGCCTATAGGTTTGTCTTGTTGTTATAATGAGCCTATAGGTTTGTGTTGTTGTTATAATGAGTCTATAGGTTTATGTTGTTGTTACACTGAGCCTATAGGTTTGTGTTGTTGTTATAATGAGCCTATAGGTTTGTGCTGTTGTTCTATTGAGCCTAGAGGTTTGTGTTGTTGTTATAATGAGCCTATAGGTTTGTGTGTGGTGACATTGAGCCTATAGGTTTGTGGTGTTGTTGTATTGATCCTATAGGTTTTTGTTGTTTTTATATTGAGTCTATAGGTTTGTGTTGTTGTTATAATGGGCCTATAGGTTTGTGTTGTTGTTATAATGGGCCTATAGGTTTGTGTTGTTATTGAGCCTATAGGTTTGTGTGTGGTGACATTGAGCCTATAGGTTTGTCTTGTTATAATGAGCCTATAGGTTTGTGTTGTTGTTATAATGAGAATATAGATTTGTGTTGTTGTTACATTGAGCCTATAGGTTTGTGTTGTTGTTACATTGAGCCCATAGTTTTGCGTTGTTGTTCTATTGATCCTATAGGTTTGTGGTGTTGTCATATTGAGCCTATAGGTTTGTGGTGTTGTCATATTGAGCCTATAGGTTTTTGTTGTTGTTATATTGAGTCTATAGGTTTGTGTTGTTGTTATAATGAGCCTACAGGTTTGTGTTGTTATTGAGGCTATAGGTTTGTGTTGTTGTTCTATTGAGCCTATAGGTTTGTGTTGTTGTTATAATGAGCCTATAGGTTTGTGTTGTTTTTGAGCCTATAGGTTTGTGTTGTTGTTATATTGAGCCTATAGGTTTGTGTGTGGTGACATTGAGCCTATAGGTTTGTCTTGTTGTTATAATGAGCCTATAGGTTTGTGTTGTTGTTATAATGAGTCTATAGGTTTATGTTGTTGTTACACTGAGCCTATAGGTTTGTGTTGTTGTTATAATGAGCCTATAGGTTTGTGCTGTTGTTCTATTGAGCCTAGAGGTTTGTGTTGTTGTTATAATGAGCCTATAGGTTTGTGTGTGGTGACATTGAGCCTATAGGTTTGTCTTGTTGTTATAATGAGCCTATAGGTTTGTGTTGTTGTTATAATGAGTCTATAGGTTTATGTTGTTGTTACACTGAGCCTATAGGTTTGTGTTGTTGTTATAATGAGCCTATAGGTTTGTGCTGTTGTTCTATTGAGCCTATAGGTTTGTGTTGTTGTTATAATGAGCTTATCGGTTTGTGTTGTTGTTATATTGAGCCTATAGGTTTGTGTTGTTGTCATAATGACCCTATAGGTTTGTGTTGTTGTTATATTGAGCCTATAGGTTTGTGTTGTTGTTCTATTGAGAATATAGGTGTGTGTTGCTATATTCAGCCTATAGGTTTGTGTTGTTGTTCTATTGAGCCTATAGGTTTGTGTTGTTGTTATCATGAGCCTATAGGTTTGTGTTGTTATTGAGCATATAGGTTTGTGTGTGGTGACATTGAGCCTATAGGTTTGTGTTGTTATTGAGCCTATAGCTTTGTGTTGTTGTTATAATGAGAATATAGGTTTGTGTTGCTATATTGAGCCTATAGGTTTGTGTTCTATTGATCCTATAGGTTTGTGTTGTTGTTCTATTGGTCCTATAGGTTTGTGGTGTTGTTGTATTGATCCTATAGGTTTTTGTTCTTTTTATATTGAGTCTATAGGTTTGTGTTGTTGTTATAATGGGCCTATAGGTTTGTGTTGTTATTGAGGCTATAGGTTTGTGTTGTTGTTCGATTGAGCCTATAGGTTTGTGTTGTTGTTATAATGAGCCTATAGGTTTGTGTTGTTATTGAGCCTATAGGTTTGTGTTGTTGTTATATTGAGCCTATAGGTTTGTGTGTGGTGACATTGAGCCTATAGGTTTGTCTTGTTGTTATAATGAGCCTATAGGTTTGTGTTGTTGTTATAATGAGTCTATAGGTTTGTGTTGTTGTTACACTGAGCCTATAGGTTTGTGTTGTTGTTATAATGAGCCTATAGGTTTGTGTTGTTATTGAGGCTATAGGTTTGTGTTGTTCTATTGAGCCTATAGGTTTGTGTTGTTGTTATAATGAGCCTATAGGTTTGTGTTGTTATTGAGCCTATAGGTTTGTGTTGTTGTTCTATTGAGTCTATAGGTTTGTGTTGTTGTTCTATTGATCCTATAGGTTTGTGTTGTTGTTATAATGAGCCTATAGGTTAGTGTTGTTATTTAGCCTATAGGTTTGTGTTGTTGTTATAATGACTCTATAGGTTTGTGTTGTTGTTATATTGACCCTATAGGTATTTGTTGTTGTTATAATGAGTCTATAGGTTTGTGTTGTTGTTATAACGATCCTATAGGTTTATGTGTTTGTCATATCGATCCTATAGGTTTGTGTTGTTGTTCTATTGATCCTATAGGTTTGTGTTGTTGTTCTATTGATCCTATAGGTTTGTGGTGTTGTCATATTGAGCCTATAGGTTTGTGTTGTTGTTCTATTGATCCTATTGGTTTGTGTTGTTGTTATAATGACTCTATAGGTTTGTGTTGTTGTTACACTGAGCCTATAGGTTTTTGCTGTTGTTATAATGAGCCTTTAGGTTTGTGCTGTTGTTCTATTGAGCCTATAGGTTTGTGCTGTTGTTCTATTGAGCCTATAGGTTTGTGTTGTTGTTATAATGAGCTTATAGGTTTGTGTTGTTGTTATAATGAGCTTATCGGTTTATGTTGTTGTCATAATGAGCCTATAGGTTTGTGTTGTTGTCATAATGACCCTATAGGTTTTTGTTGTTGTTATATTGAGCCTATGGGTTTGTGTTGTTATTCTATTGAGAATATAGGTTTGTGTTGCTATATTCAGCCTATAGGTTTGTGTTGTTGTTACATTGAGCCCATAGGTTTGTGTTGTTGTTATAATGAGCCTATAGGTTTGTGTTGTTATTGAGCCTATAGGTTTGTGTGTGGTGACATTGAGCCTATAGGTTTGTCTTGTTGTTATAATGAGCCTATAGGTTTGTGTTGTTGTTATAATGAGAATATAGATTTGTGTTGCTATATTGAGCCCTAAAGGTTTGTGTTGTTACATTGAGCCCATAGTTTTGTGTTGTTGTTATAATGACCCTATAGGTTTATGTTGTTGTTATAATGATCCTCTAGGTTTGTGTTGTTGTTATATTGAGCCTATAGGTTTGTGTTGTTGTTATAATGAGCCTATAGGAATGTGTTGTTGTTATAATGACTCTATAGGTTTGTGTTATTGTTATATTGAGCCTATAGGTTTGTGTTGTTGTCATATTGAGCCTATAGGTTTGTGTTGTTGTTCTATTGATCCTATAGGTTTGTGTTGTTGTTATAATGAGTGTATAGGTTTGTGTTGTTGTTATAATGAGTCTATAGGTTTATGTGTTTGTCATATTGAGCCTATAGGTTTGTGTTCAATTGATCCTATAGGTTTGTGGTGTTGTTGTATTGATCCTATAGTTTTTTGTTGTTGTTATATTGAGTCTATAGGTTTGCGTTGTTGTTATAATGAGCCTATAGGTTTGTGTTGTTATTGAGGCTATAGGTTTGTGTTGTTGTTCTATTGAGCCTATAGGTTTGTGTTGTTGTTATAATGAGCCTATAGGTTTGTGTTGTTATTGAGCCTATAGGTTTGTGTTGTTATTGAGCCTATAGGTTTGTGTTGTTATTGAGCCTATAGGTTTGTGTTGTTATTGAGCCTATAGGTTTGTGTTGTTGTTCTATTGAGTCTATAGGTTTGTGTTGTTGTTCTATTGAGCCTATAGGTTTGTGTTGTTGTTATATTGAGTCTATAGGTTTGTGTTGTTGTTCTATTGATCCTATAGGTTTGTGTTGTTGTTATAATGAGCCTATAGGTTTGTGTTGTTATTTAGCCTATAGGTTTGTGTTGTTGTTATAATGACTCTATAGGTTTGTGTTGCTATATTGACCCTATAGGTTTGTGTTGTTGTTATAATGAGTCTATAGGTTTGTGTTGTTGTTATAACGATCCTATAGGTTTGTGTTGTTGTTATATTGAGCCTATAGGTTTGTGTTGTTGTTCTATTGATCCTATAGGTTTGTGTTGTTGTTATAATGAGTCTATAGGTTTGTGTGTGGTTACATTGAGCCTATAGGTTTGTGTTGTTGTTATAATGAGCCTATAGGTTTGTGTAGTTGTTATAATGACTCTATAGGTTTGTGTTGTTGTTATATTGAGCCTATAGGTTTGTGTTGTTGTTATAATGAGCCTATAGGTTTGTGTAGTTGTTATAATGACTCTATAGGTTTGTGTTGTTGTTCTATTGATCCTATAGGTTTGTGTTGTTGTTCTATTGATCCTATAGGTTTGTGGTGTTGTCATATTGAGCCTATAGGTTTGTGTTGTTGTTCTATTGATCCTATTGGTTTGTGTTGTTGTTATAATGACTCTATAGGTTTGTGTTGTTGTTACACTGAGCCTATAGGTTTTTGCTGTTGTTATAATGAGCCTTTAGGTTTGTGCTGTTGTTCTATTGAGCCTATAGGTTTGTGCTGTTGTTCTATTGAGCCTATAGGTTTGTGTTGTTGTTATAATGAGCTTATAGGTTTGTGTTGTTGTTATAATGAGCTTATCGGTTTATGTTGTTGTCATAATGAGCCTATAGGTTTGTGTTGTTGTCATAATGACCCTATAGGTTTTTGTTGTTGTTATATTGAGCCTATGGGTTTGTGTTGTTATTCTATTGAGAATATAGGTTTGTGTTGCTATATTCAGCCTATAGGTTTGTGTTGTTGTTACATTGAGCCCATAGGTTTGTGTTGTTGTTATAATGAGCCTATAGGTTTGTGTTGTTATTGAGCCTATAGGTTTGTGTGTGGTGACATTGAGCCTATAGGTTTGTCTTGTTGTTATAATGAGCCTATAGGTTTGTGTTGTTGTTATAATGAGAATATAGATTTGTGTTGCTATATTGAGCCCTAAAGGTTTGTGTTGTTACATTGAGCCCATAGTTTTGTGTTGTTGTTATAATGACCCTATAGGTTTATGTTGTTGTTATAATGATCCTCTAGGTTTGTGTTGTTGTTATATTGAGCCTATAGGTTTGTGTTGTTGTTATAATGAGCCTATAGGAATGTGTTGTTGTTATAATGACTCTATAGGTTTGTGTTATTGTTATATTGAGCCTATAGGTTTGTGTTGTTGTCATATTGAGCCTATAGGTTTGTGTTGTTGTTCTATTGATCCTATAGGTTTGTGTTGTTGTTATAATGAGTGTATAGGTTTGTGTTGTTGTTATAATGAGTCTATAGGTTTATGTGTTTGTCATATTGAGCCTATAGGTTTGTGTTCAATTGATCCTATAGGTTTGTGGTGTTGTTGTATTGATCCTATAGTTTTTTGTTGTTGTTATATTGAGTCTATAGGTTTGCGTTGTTGTTATAATGAGCCTATAGGTTTGTGTTGTTATTGAGGCTATAGGTTTGTGTTGTTGTTCTATTGAGCCTATAGGTTTGTGTTGTTGTTATAATGAGCCTATAGGTTTGTGTTGTTATTGAGCCTATAGGTTTGTGTTGTTATTGAGCCTATAGGTTTGTGTTGTTATTGAGCCTATAGGTTTGTGTTGTTATTGAGCCTATAGGTTTGTGTTGTTGTTCTATTGAGTCTATAGGTTTGTGTTGTTGTTCTATTGAGCCTATAGGTTTGTGTTGTTGTTATATTGAGTCTATAGGTTTGTGTTGTTGTTCTATTGATCCTATAGGTTTGTGTTGTTGTTATAATGAGCCTATAGGTTTGTGTTGTTATTTAGCCTATAGGTTTGTGTTGTTGTTATAATGACTCTATAGGTTTGTGTTGCTATATTGACCCTATAGGTTTGTGTTGTTGTTATAATGAGTCTATAGGTTTGTGTTGTTGTTATAACGATCCTATAGGTTTGTGTTGTTGTTATATTGAGCCTATAGGTTTGTGTTGTTGTTCTATTGATCCTATAGGTTTGTGTTGTTGTTATAATGAGTCTATAGGTTTGTGTGTGGTTACATTGAGCCTATAGGTTTGTGTTGTTGTTATAATGAGCCTATAGGTTTGTGTAGTTGTTATAATGACTCTATAGGTTTGTGTTGTTGTTATATTGAGCCTATAGGTTTGTGTTGTTGTCATAATGACCCTATAGGTTTGTGTTGTTGTCATATTGAGCCTATAGGTTTGTGTTGTTCTATTGATCCTATATGTTTGTGTTGTTGTTATAATGAGCCTATAGGTTTGTGTTGTTGTTATATTGAGCCTATAGGTTTGTGTTGTTGTTATAATGAGCCTATAGGAATGTGTTGTTGTTATAATGAGCCTATAGGAATGTGTTGTTGTTATAATGACTCTATAGGTTTGTGTTATTGTTATATTGAGCCTATAGGTTTGTGTTGTTGTCATATTGAGCCTATAGGTTTGTGTTGTTGTTCTATTGATCCTATAGGTTTGTGTTGTTGTTATAATGAGTGTATAGGTTTGTGTTGTTGTTATAATGAGTCTATAGGTTTATGTTTTTGTCATATTGAGCCTATAGGTTTGTGTTCAATTGATCCTATAGGTTTGTGGTGTTGTTGTATTGATCCTATAGTTTTTTGTTGTTGTTATATTGAGTCTATAGGTTTGCGTTGTTGTTATAATGAGCCTATAGGTTTGTGTTGTTATTGAGGCTATAGGTTTGTGTTGTTGTTCTATTGAGCCTATAGGTTTGTGTTGTTGTTATAATGAGCCTATAGGTTTGTGTTGTTATTGAGCCTATAGGTTTGTGTTGTTATTGAGCCTATAGGTTTGTGTTGTTATTGAGCCTATAGGTTTGTGTTGTTATTGAGCCTATAGGTTTGTGTTGTTGTTATATTGAGTCTATAGGTTTGTGTTGTTGTTCTATTGAGCCTATAGGTTTGTGTTGTTGTTCTATTGAGTCTATAGGTTTGTGTTGTTGTTCTATTGATCCTATAGGTTTGTGTTGTTGTTATCATGAGCCTATAGGTTTGTGTTGTTATTTAGCCTATAGGTTTGTGTTGTTGTTATAATGACTCTATAGGTTTGTGTTGCTATATTGACCCTATAGGTTTGTGTTGTTGTTATAATGAGTCTATAGGTTTGTGTTGTTGTTATAACGATCCTATAGGTTTGTGTTGTTATATTGAGCCTATAGGTTTGTGTTGTTGTTCTATTGATCCTATAGGTTTGTGTTGTTGTTATAATGAGCCTATAGGTTTGTGTGTGGTTACATTGAGCCTATAGGTTTGTGTTGTTGTTATAATGAGCCTATAGGTTTGTGTAGTTGTTATAATGACTCTATAGGTTTGTGTTGTTGTTATATTGAGCCTATAGGTTTGTGTTGTTGTCATAATGACCCTATAGGTTTGTGTTGTTGTCATATTGAGCCTCTAGGTTTGTGTTGTTCTATTGATCCTATAGGTTTGTGTTGTTGTTATAATGAGCCTATAGGTTTGTGTTGTTGTTCTATTGAGCCTATAGGTTTGTGTTGTTGTTATCATGAGCCTATAGGTTTGTGTTGTTATTGAGCATATAGGTTTGTGTGTGGTGACATTGAGCCTATAGGTTTGTGTTGTTATTGAGCCTATAGGTTTGTGTTGTTGTTATAATGAGAATATAGGTTTGTGTTGCTATATTGAGCCTATAGGTTTGTGTTCTATTGATCCTATAGGTTTGTGGTGTTGTTCTATTGGTCCTATAGGTTTGTGGTGTTGTTGTATTGATCCTTTAGGTTTTTGTTGTTTTTATATTGAGTCTATAGGTTTGTGTTGTTTTTATAATGGGCCTATAGGTTTGTGTTGTTATTGAGGCTATAGGTTTGTGTTGTTGTTCGATTGAGCCTATAGGTTTGTGTTGTTGTTATAATGAGCCTATAGGTTTGTGTTGTTATTTAGCCTATAGGTTTGTGTTGTTGTTCTATTGATCCTATAGGTTTGTGTTGTTATTTAGCCTATAGGTTTGTGTTGTTGTTATAATGAGCCTATAGGTTTGTGTGTGGTGACATTGAGCCTATAGGTTTGTCTTGTTGTTATAATGAGCCTATAGGTTTGTGTTGTTGTTATAATGAGTCTATAGGTTTGTGTTGTTGTTACACTGAGCCTATAGGTTTGTGTTGTTGTTATAATGAGCCTATAGGTTTGTGTTGTTATTGAGGCTATAGGTTTGTGTTGTTCTTGAGGCTATAGGTTTGTGTTGTTCTTGAGGCTATAGGTTTGTGTTGTTCTATTGAGCCTATAGGTTTGTGTTGTTGTTATAATGAGCCTATAGGTTTGTGTTGTTATTGAGCCTATAGGTTTGTGTTGTTCTATTGAGTCTATAGGTTTGTGTTGTTGTTCTATTGATCCTATAGGTTTGTGTTGTTGTTATAATGAGCCTATAGGTTTGTGTTGTTATTTAGCCTATAGGTTTGTGTTGTTGTTATAATGACTCTATAGGTTTGTGTTGCTATATTGACCCTATAGGTTTGTGTTGCTATATTGACCCTATAGGTTTGTGTTGTTGTTATAATGAGTCTATAGGTTTGTGTTGTTGTTATAACGATCCTATAGGTTTGTGCTGTTGTTATATTGAGCCTATAGGTTTGTGCTGTTGTTATATTGAGCCTATAGGTTTGTGTTGTTGTTCTATTGATCCTATAGGTTTGTGTTGTTGTTATAATGAGTCTATAGGTTTGTGTGTGGTTACATTGAGCCTATACGTTTGTGTTGTTGTTATAATGAGCCTATAGGTTTGTGTAGTTGTTATAATGACTCTATAGGTTTGTGTTGTTGTTATATTGAGCCTATAGGTTTGTGTTGTTGTCATATTGAGCCTATAGGTTTGTGTTGTTGTCATATTGAGCCTATAGGTTTGTGTTGTTCTATTGATCCTATAGGTTTGTGTTGTTCTATTGATCCTATAGGTTTGTGTTGTTGTTATAATGAGCCTATAGGTTTGTGTTGTTGTTCTATTGAGCCTATAGGTTTGTGTTGTTGTTATCATGAGCCTATAGGTTTGTGTTGTTATTGAGCCTATAGGTTTGTGTTGTTGTAATAATGAGAATATAGGTTTGTGTTGTTGTTATAATGAGAATATAGGTTTGTGTTGCTATATTGAGCCTATAGGTTTGTGTTGTTGTTCTATTCGTCCTATAGGTTTGTGGTGTTGTTCTATTGGTCCTATAGGTTTGTGGTGTTGTTGTATTGATCCTATAGGTTTTTGTTGTTTTTATATTGAGTCTATAGGTTTGTGTTGTTGTTATAATGGGCCTATAGGTTTGTGTTGTTGTTATAATGGGCCTATAGGTTTGTGTTGTTGTTATAATGGGCCTATAGGTTTGTGTTGTTATTGAGCCTATAGGTTTGTGTGTGGTGACATTGAGCCTATAGGTTTGTCTTGTTATAATGAGCCTATAGGTTTGTGTTGTTGTTATAATGAGAATATAGATTTGTGTTGTTGTTACATTGAGCCTATAGGTTTGTGTTGTTGTTACATTGAGCCCATAGTTTTGCGTTGTTGTTCTATTGATCCTATAGGTTTGTGGTGTTGTCATATTGAGCCTATAGGTTTGTGGTGTTGTCATATTGAGCCTATAGGTTTTTGTTGTTGTTATATTGAGTCTATAGGTTTGTGCTGTTGTTATAATGAGCCTATAGGTTTGTGCTGTTGTTCTATTGAGCCTATAGGTTTGTGTTGTTGTTATAATGAGCTTATCGGTTTGTGTTGTTGTTATATTGAGCCTATAGGTTTGTGTTGTTGTCATAATGACCCTATAGGTTTTTGTTGTTGTTATATTGAGCCTATGGGTTTGTGTTGTTATTCTATTGAGAATATAGGTTTGTGTTGCTATATTCAGCCTATAGGTTTGTGTTGTTGTTACATTGAGCCCATAGGTTTGTGTTGTTGTTATAATGAGCCTATAGGTTTGTGTTGTTATTGAGCCTATAGGTTTGTGTGTGGTGACATTGAGCCTATAGGTTTGTCTTGTTGTTATTATGAGCCTATAGGTTTGTGTTGTTGTTATAATGAGAATATAGATTTGTGTTGCTATATTGAGCCCTAAAGGTTTGTGTTGTTGTTACATTGAGCCCATAGTTTTGTGTTGTTGTTATAATGACCCTATAGGTTTAGGTTGTTGTTATAATGATCCTCTAGGTTTGTGTTGTTGTTATATTGAGCCTATAGGTTTGTGTTGTTGTTATAATGAGCCTATAGGAAAGTGTTGTTGTTATAATGACTCTATAGGTTTGTGTTATTGTTATATTGAGCCTATAGGTTTGTGTTGTTGTCATATTGAGCCTATAGGTTTGTGTTGTTGTTCTATTGATCCTATAGGTTTGTGTTGTTGTTATAATGAGTGTATAGGTTTGTGTTGTTGTTATAATGAGTGTATAGGTTTGTGTTGTTGTTATAATGAGTCTATAGGTTTGTGTGTTTGTCATATTGAGCCTATAGGTTTGTTTTGTTGTCATATTGAGCCTATAGGTTTGTGTTGTTGTTATAATGAGTGTATAGGTTTGTGTTGTTGTTATAATGAGTGTATAGGTTTGTGTTGTTGTTATAATGAGTGTATAGGTTTGTGTTGTTGTTATAATGAGTCTATAGGTTTGTGTGTTTGTCATATTGAGCCTATAGGTTTGTGTTCTATTGATCCTATAGGTTTGTGGTGTTGTTGTATTGATCCTATAGGTTTTTGTTGTTGTTATAATGAGCCTATAGGTTTGTGTTGTTATTGAGGCTATTGGTTTGTGTTGTTGTTCTATTGAGCCTATAGGTTTGTGTTGTTGTTATAATGAGCCTATAGGTTTGTGTTGTTATTGAGCCTATAGGTTTGTGTTGTTGTTATATTGAGTCTATAGGTTTGTGTTGTTGTTCTATTGATCCTATAGGTTTGTGTTGTTGTTATAATGAGCCTATAGGTTTGTGTTGTTATTTAGCCTATAGGTTTGTGTTGTTGTTATAATGACTCTATAGGTTTGTGTTGCTATATTGACCCTATAGGTTTGTGTTGTTGTTATGAGTCTATAGGTTTGTGTTGTTGTTATAACGATCCTATAGGTTTATGTGTTTGTCATATTGAGCCTATAGGTTTGTGTTGTTGTTATAATGAGTCTATAGGTTTGTGTTGTTGTTCTAATGAGTCTATAGGTTTTATGTTTTTGTCATATTGAGCCCATAGGTTTGTGTTGTTGTTACATTGAGCCCATAGGTTTGTGTTGTTGTTATAATGACCCTATAGGTTTATGTTGTTGTTATAATGATCCTCTAGGTTTGTGTTGTTGTTATAATGACTCTATAGGTTTGTGTTGCTATATTGACCCTATAGGTTTGTGTTGTTGTTATAATGAGTCTATAGGTTTGTGTTGTTGTTATAATGAGTCTATAGGTTTGTGTTGTTGTTATAATGAGTCTATAGGTTTGTGTTGTTGTTATAACGATCCTATAGGTTTGTGTTGTTGTTATATTGAGCCTATAGGTTTGTGTTGTTGTTCTATTGATCCTATAGGTTTGTGTTGTTGTTATAATGAGTCTATAGGTTTGTGTGTGGTTACATTGAGCCTATAGGTTTGTGTTGTTGTTATAATGAGCCTATAGGTTTGTGTAGTTGTTATAATGACTCTATAGGTTTGTGATGTTGTTATATTGAGCCTATAGGTTTGTGTTGTTGTCATAATGACCCTATAGGTTTGTGTTGTTGTCATATTGAGCCTATAGGTTTGTGTTGTTCTATTGATCCTATAGGTTTGTGTTGTTGTTATAATGAGCCTATAGGTTTGTGCTGTTGTTCTATTGAGCCTATAGGTTTGTGTTGTTGTTATCATGAGCCAATAGGTTTGTGTTGTTATTGAGCATATAGGTTTGTGTGTGGTGACATTGAGCCTATAGGTTTGTGTTGTTATTGAGCCTATAGCTTTGTGTTGTTGTTATAATGAGAATATAGGTTTGTGTTGCTATATTGAGCCTATAGGTTTGTGTTCTATTGATCCTATAGGTTTGTGTTGTTGTTCTATTGGTCCTATAGGTTTGTGGTGTTGTTGTATTGATCCTATAGGTTTTTGTTGTTTTTATATTGAGTCTATAGGTTTGTGTTGTTGTTATAATGGGCCTATAGGTTTGTGTTGTTATTGAGGCTATAGGTTTGTGTTGTTGTTATAATGAGCCTATAGGTTTGTGTTGTTGTTATAATGAGCCTATAGGTTTGTGTTATTGAGCCTATAGGTTTGTGTTGTTGTTATATTGAGCCTATAGGTTGTGTGTGGTGACATTGAGCCTATAGGTTTGTCTTGTTGTTATAATGAGCCTATAGGTTTGTGTTGTTGTTATAATGAGTCTATAGGTTTGTGTTGTTGTTACACTGAGCCTATAGGTTTGTGTTGTTATTGAGGCTATAGGTTTGTGTTGTTCTATTGAGCCTATAGGTTTGTGTTGTTGTTATAATGAGCCTATAGGTTTGTGTTGTTATTGAGCCTATAGGTTTGTGTTGTTGTTCTATTGAGTCTATAGGTTTGTGTTGTTGTTCTATTGATCCTATAGGTTTGTGTTGTTGTTATAATGAGCCTATAGGTTTGTGTTGTTATTTAGCCTATAGGTTTGTGTTGTTGTTATAATGAGCCTATAGGTTTGTGTGTGGTGACATTGAGCCTATAGGTTTGTCTTGTTGTTATAATGAGCCTATAGGTTTGTGTTGTTGTTATAATGAGTCTATAGGTTTGTGTTGTTGTTACACTGAGCCTATAGGTTTGTGTTGTTGTTATAATGAGCCTATAGGTTTGTGTTGTTATTTAGCCTATAGGTTTGTGTTGTTGTTCTATTGATCCTATAGGTTTGTGTTGTTATTTAGCCTATAGGTTTGTGTTGTTGTTATAATGAGCCTATAGGTTTGTGTGTGGTGACGTTGAGCCTATAGGTTTGTCTTGTTGTTATAATGAGTCTATAGGTTTGTGTTGTTGTTATAATGAGCCTATAGGTTTGTGTTGTTGTTATATTGAGCCTATAGGTTTGTGTTGTTGTCATAATGACCCTATAGGTTTGTGTTGTTGTCATATTGAGCCTATAGGTTTGTGTTGTTCTATTGATCCTATAGGTTTGTGTTGTTGTTATAATGAGCCTATAGGTTTGTGTTGTTGTTCTATTGAGCCTATAGGTTTGTGTTGTTGTTATCATGAGCCTATAGGTTTGTGTTGTTATTGAGCATATAGGTTTGTGTGTGGTGACATTGAGCCTATAGGTTTGTGTTGTTATTGAGCCTATAGGTTTGTGTTGTTGTTATAATGAGAATATAGGTTTGTGTTGCTATATTGAGCCTATAGGTTTGTGTTGTTGTTATAATGAGTCTATAGGTTTGTGTGTGGTTACATTGAGCCTATAGGTTTGTGTTGTTGTTATAATGAGCCTATAGGTTTGTGTAGTTGTTATAATGACTCTATAGGTTTGTGATGTTGTTATATTGAGCCTATAGGTTTGTGTTGTTGTCATAATGACCCTATAGGTTTGTGTTGTTGTCATATTGAGCCTATAGGTTTGTGTTGTTCTATTGATCCTATAGGTTTGTGTTGTTGTTATAATGAGCCTATAGGTTTGTGCTGTTGTTCTATTGAGCCTATAGGTTTGTGTTGTTGTTATCATGAGCCAATAGGTTTGTGTTGTTATTGAGCATATAGGTTTGTGTGTGGTGACATTGAGCCTATAGGTTTGTGTTGTTATTGAGCCTATAGCTTTGTGTTGTTGTTATAATGAGAATATAGGTTTGTGTTGCTATATTGAGCCTATAGGTTTGTGTTCTATTGATCCTATAGGTTTGTGTTGTTGTTCTATTGGTCCTATAGGTTTGTGGTGTTGTTGTATTGATCCTATAGGTTTTTGTTGTTTTTATATTGAGTCTATAGGTTTGTGTTGTTGTTATAATGGGCCTATAGGTTTGTGTTGTTATTGAGGCTATAGGTTTGTGTTGTTGTTATAATGAGCCTATAGGTTTGTGTTGTTGTTATAATGAGCCTATAGGTTTGTGTTATTGAGCCTATAGGTTTGTGTTGTTGTTATATTGAGCCTATAGGTTGTGTGTGGTGACATTGAGCCTATAGGTTTGTCTTGTTGTTATAATGAGCCTATAGGTTTGTGTTGTTGTTATAATGAGTCTATAGGTTTGTGTTGTTGTTACACTGAGCCTATAGGTTTGTGTTGTTATTGAGGCTATAGGTTTGTGTTGTTCTATTGAGCCTATAGGTTTGTGTTGTTGTTATAATGAGCCTATAGGTTTGTGTTGTTATTGAGCCTATAGGTTTGTGTTGTTGTTCTATTGAGTCTATAGGTTTGTGTTGTTGTTCTATTGATCCTATAGGTTTGTGTTGTTGTTATAATGAGCCTATAGGTTTGTGTTGTTATTTAGCCTATAGGTTTGTGTTGTTGTTATAATGAGCCTATAGGTTTGTGTGTGGTGACATTGAGCCTATAGGTTTGTCTTGTTGTTATAATGAGCCTATAGGTTTGTGTTGTTGTTATAATGAGTCTATAGGTTTGTGTTGTTGTTACACTGAGCCTATAGGTTTGTGTTGTTGTTATAATGAGCCTATAGGTTTGTGTTGTTATTTAGCCTATAGGTTTGTGTTGTTGTTCTATTGATCCTATAGGTTTGTGTTGTTATTTAGCCTATAGGTTTGTGTTGTTGTTATAATGAGCCTATAGGTTTGTGTGTGGTGACGTTGAGCCTATAGGTTTGTCTTGTTGTTATAATGAGTCTATAGGTTTGTGTTGTTGTTATAATGAGCCTATAGGTTTGTGTTGTTGTTATATTGAGCCTATAGGTTTGTGTTGTTGTCATAATGACCCTATAGGTTTGTGTTGTTGTCATATTGAGCCTATAGGTTTGTGTTGTTCTATTGATCCTATAGGTTTGTGTTGTTGTTATAATGAGCCTATAGGTTTGTGTTGTTGTTCTATTGAGCCTATAGGTTTGTGTTGTTGTTATCATGAGCCTATAGGTTTGTGTTGTTATTGAGCATATAGGTTTGTGTGTGGTGACATTGAGCCTATAGGTTTGTGTTGTTATTGAGCCTATAGGTTTGTGTTGTTGTTATAATGAGAATATAGGTTTGTGTTGCTATATTGAGCCTATAGGTTTGTGTTGTTGTTACATTGAGCCCATAGTTTTGCGTTGTTGTTCTATTGATCCTATAGGTTTGTGGTGTTGTTATAATGAGCCTATAGGTTTGTGTTGTTATTGAGGCTATAGGTTTGTGTTGTTGTTCTATTGAGCCTATAGGTTTGTGTTGTTGTTATAATGAGCCTATAGGTTTGTGTTGTTTTTGAGCCTATAGGTTTGTGTTGTTGTTATATTGAGCCTATAGGTTTGTGTGTGGTGACATTGAGCCTATAGGTTTGTCTTGTTGTTATAATGAGCCTATAGGTTTGTGTTGTTGTTATAATGAGTCTATAGGTTTATGTTGTTGTTACACTGAGCCTATAGGTTTGTGTTGTTGTTATAATGAGTCTATAGGTTTGTGTTGTTGTTACACTGAGCCTATAGGTTTGTGTTGTTGTTATAATGAGCCTATAGGTTTATGTTGTTATTTAGCCTATAGGTTTGTGTTGTTGTTCTATTGATCCTATAGGTTTGTGTTGTTATTTAGCCTATAGGTTTGTGTTGTTGTTATAATGAGCCTATAGGTTTGTGTGTGGTGACATTGATCCTATAGGTTTGTGTTGTTATTTAGCCTATAGGTTTGTGTTGTTGTTATAATGAGCCTATAGGTTTGTGTGTGGTGACATTGAGCCTATAGGTTTGTGTTGTTGTTACACTGAGCCTATAGGTTTGTGTTGTTATTGAGGCTATAGGTTTGTGTTGTTCTTGAGGCTATAGGTTTGTGTTGTTCTTGAGGCTATAGGTTTGTGTTGTTCTATTGAGCCTATAGGTTTGTGTTGTTGTTATAATGAGCCTATAGGTTTGTGTTGTTGTTCTATTGAGTCTATAGGTTTGTGTTGTTGTTCTATTGAGTCTATAGGTTTGTGTTGTTGTTCTATTGATCCTATAGGTTTGTGTTGTTGTTATAATGAGCCTATAGGTTTGTGTTGTTATTTAGCCTATAGGTTTGTGTTGTTGTTATAATGACTCTATAGGTTTGTGTTGCTATATTGACCCTATAGGTTTGTGTTGTTGTTATAATGAGTCTATAGGTTTGTGTTGTTGTTATAACGATCCTATAGGTTTGTGCTGTTGTTATATTGAGCCTATAGGTTTGTGCTGTTGTTATATTGAGCCTATAGGTTTGTGTTGTTGTTCTATTGATCCTATAGGTTTGTGTTGTTGTTCTATTGATCCTATAGGTTTGTGTTGTTGTTCTATTGATCCTATAGGTTTGTGTTGTTGTTATAATGAGTCTATAGGTTTGTGTGTGGTTACATTGAGCCTATAGGTTTGTGTTGTTGTTATAATGAGCCTATAGGTTTGTGTTGTTGTTATATTGAGCCTATAGGTTTGTGTTGTTGTCATAATGACCCTATAGGTTTGTGTTGTTGTCATAATGACCCTATAGGTTTGTGTTGTTGTCATATTGAGCCTATAGGTTTGTGTTGTTCTATTGATCCTATAGGTTTGTGTTGTTGTTATAATGAGCCTATAGGTTTGTGTTGTTGTTCTATTGAGCCTATAGGTTTGTGTTGTTGTTATCATGAGCCTATAGGTTTGTGTTGTTATTGAGCATATAGGTTTGTGTGTGGTGACATTGAGCCTATAGGTTTGTGTTGTTATTGAGCCTATAGGTTTGTGTTGTTGTTATAATGAGAATATAGGTTTGTGTTGCTATATTGAGCCTATAGGTTTGTGTTGTTGTTACATTGAGCCCATAGTTTTGCGTTGTTGTTCTATTGATCCTATAGGTTTGTGGTGTTGTTATAATGAGCCTATAGGTTTGTGTTGTTATTGAGGCTATAGGTTTGTGTTGTTGTTCTATTGAGCCTATAGGTTTGTGTTGTTTTTGAGCCTATAGGTTTGTGTTGTTGTTATATTGAGCCTATAGGTTTGTGTTGTTGTTATATTGAGCCTATAGGTTTGTGTGTGGTGACATTGAGCCTATAGGTTTGTCTTGTTGTTATAATGAGCCTATAGGTTTGTGTTGTTGTTATAATGAGTCTATAGGTTTATGTTGTTGTTACACTGAGCCTATAGGTTTGTGTTGTTGTTATAATGAGTCTATAGGTTTGTGTTGTTGTTACACTGAGCCTATAGGTTTGTGTTGTTGTTATAATGAGCCTATAGGTTTATGTTGTTATTTAGCCTATAGGTTTGTGTTGTTGTTCTATTGATCCTATAGGTTTGTGTTGTTATTTAGCCTATAGGTTTGTGTTGTTGTTATAATGAGCCTATAGGTTTGTGTGTGGTGACATTGATCCTATAGGTTTGTGTTGTTATTTAGCCTATAGGTTTGTGTTGTTGTTATAATGAGCCTATAGGTTTGTGTGTGGTGACATTGAGCCTATAGGTTTGTGTTGTTGTTACACTGAGCCTATAGGTTTGTGTTGTTATTGAGGCTATAGGTTTGTGTTGTTCTTGAGGCTATAGGTTTGTGTTGTTCTTGAGGCTATAGGTTTGTGTTGTTCTATTGAGCCTATAGGTTTGTGTTGTTCTATTGAGCCTATAGGTTTGTGTTGTTGTTATAATGAGCCTATAGGTTTGTGTTATTGAGCCTATAGGTTTGTGTTGTTGTTCTATTGAGTCTATAGGTTTGTGTTGTTGTTCTATTGATCCTATAGGTTTGTGTTGTTGTTATAATGAGCCTATAGGTTTGTGTTGTTATTTAGCCTATAGGTTTGTGTTGTTGTTATAATGACTCTATAGGTTTGTGTTGCTATATTGACCCTATAGGTTTGTGTTGTTGTTATAATGAGTCTATAGGTTTGTGTTGTTGTTATAACGATCCTATAGGTTGTGCTGTTGTTATATTGAGCCTATAGGTTTGTGCTGTTGTTATATTGAGCCTATAGGTTTGTGTTGTTGTTCTATTGATCCTATAGGTTTGTGTTGTTGTTATAATGAGTCTATAGGTTTGTGTGTGGTTACATTGAGCCTATAGGTTTGTGTTGTTGTTATAATGAGCCTATAGGTTTGTGTTGTTGTTATATTGAGCCTATAGGTTTGTGTTGTTGTCATAATGACCCTATAGGTTTGTGTTGTTGTCATATTGAGCCGATAGGTTTGTGTTGTTCTATTGATCCTATAGGTTTGTGTTGTTCTATTGATCCTATAGGTTTGTGTTGTTGTTATAATGAGCCTATAGGTTTGTGTTGTTGTTCTATTGAGCCTATAGGTTTGTGTTGTTGTTATCATGAGCCTATAGGTTTGTGTTGTTATTGAGCATATAGGTTTGTGTGTGGTGACATTGAGCCTATAGGTTTGTGTTGTTATTGAGCCTATAGGTTTGTGTTGTTGTTATAATGAGAATATAGGTTTGTGTTGCTATATTGAGCCTATAGGTTTGTGTTCTATTGATCCTATAGGTTTGTGTTGTTGTTCTATTGGTCCTATAGGTTTGTGGTGTTGTTGTATTGATCCTATAGGTTTTTGTTGTTTTTATATTGAGTCTATAGGTTTGTGTTGTTGTTATAATGGGCCTATAGGTTTGTGTTGTTATTGATCCTATAGGTTTGTGTGTGGTGACATTGAGCCTATAGGTTTGTCTTGTTGTTATAATGAGCCTATAGGTTTGTGTTGTTGTTATAATGAGAATATAGGTTTGTGTTGTTGTTATAATGAGAATATAGGTTTGTGTTGCTATATTGAGCCTATAGGTTTGTGTTGTTGTTACATTGAGCCCATAGTTTTGCGTTGTTGTTATAATGACCCTATAGGTTTATGTTGTTGTTATAATGATCCTCTAGGTTTGTGTTGTTGTTCTATTGAGCCTATAGGTTTGTGTTGTTGTTATAATGAGCCTATAGGTTTGTGTTGTTTTTGAGCCTATAGGTTTGTGTTGTTGTTATATTGAGCCTATAGGTTTGTGTGTGGTGACATTGAGCCTATAGGTTTGTCTTGTTGTTATAATGAGCCTATAGGTTTGTGTTGTTGTTATAATGAGTCTATAGGTTTATGTTGTTGTTACACTGAGCCTATAGGTTTGTGTTGTTGTTATAATGAGTCTATAGGTTTGTGTTGTTCTTGAGGCTATAGGTTTGTGTTGTTCTTGAGGCTATAGGTTTGTGTTGTTCTATTGAGCCTATAGGTTTGTGTTGTTGTTATAATGAGCCTATAGGTTTGTGTTATTGAGCCTATAGGTTTGTGTTGTTGTTCTATTGAGTCTATAGGTTTGTGTTGTTGTTCTATTGATCCTATAGGTTTGTGTTGTTGTTATAATGAGCCTATAGGTTTGTGTTGTTATTTAGCCTATAGGTTTGTGTTGTTGTTATAATGACTCTATAGGTTTGTGTTGCTATATTGACCCTATAGGTTTGTGTTGTTGTTATAATGAGTCTATAGGTTTGTGTTGTTGTTATAACGATCCTATAGGTTTGTGCTGTTGTTATATTGAGCCTATAGGTTTGTGTTGTTGTTCTATTGATCCTATAGGTTTGTGTTGTTGTTATAATGAGTCTATAGGTTTGTGTGTGGTTACATTGAGCCTATAGGTTTGTGTTGTTGTTATAATGAGCCTATAGGTTTGTGTTGTTGTTATATTGAGCCTATAGGTTTGTGTTGTTGTCATAATGACCCTATAGGTTTGTGTTGTTGTCATATTGAGCCGATAGGTTTGTGTTGTTCTATTGATCCTACAGGTTTGTGTTGTTCTATTGATCCTATAGGTTTGTGTTGTTGTTATAATGAGCCTATAGGTTTGTGTTGTTGTTCTATTGAGCCTATAGGTTTGTGTTGTTGTTATCATGAGCCTATAGGTTTGTGTTGTTATTGAGCATATAGGTTTGTGTGTGGTGACATTGAGCCTATAGGTTTGTGTTGTTATTGAGCCTATAGGTTTGTGTTGTTGTTATAATGAGAATATAGGTTTGTGTTGCTATATTGAGCCTATAGGTTTGTGTTCTATTGATCCTATAGGTTTGTGTTGTTGTTCTATTGGTCCTATAGGTTTGTGGTGTTGTTGTATTGATCCTATAGGTTTTTGTTGTTTTTATATTGAGTCTATAGGTTTGTGTTGTTGTTATAATGGGCCTATAGGTTTGTGTTGTTATTGATCCTATAGGTTTGTGTGTGGTGACATTGAGCCTATAGGTTTGTCTTGTTGTTATAATGAGCCTATAGGTTTGTGTTGTTGTTATAATGAGAATATAGGTTTGTGTTGTTGTTATAATGAGAATATAGGTTTGTGTTGCTATATTGAGCCTATAGGTTTGTGTTGTTGTTACATTGAGCCCATAGTTTTGCGTTGTTGTTATAATGACCCTATAGGTTTATGTTGTTGTTATAATGATCCTCTAGGTTTGTGTTGTTGTTATATTGAGCCTATAGGTTTGTGTTGTTGTTATAATGAGCCTATAGGTTTGTGTTGTTTTTGAGCCTATAGGTTTGTGTTGTTGTTATATTGAGCCTATAGGTTTGTGTGTGGTGACATTGAGCCTATAGGTTTGTCTTGTTGTTATAATGAGCCTATAGGTTTGTGTTGTTGTTATAATGAGTCTATAGGTTTATGTTGTTGTTACACTGAGCCTATAGGTTTGTGTTGTTGTTATAATGAGCCTATAGGTTTGTGCTGTTGTTCTATTGAGCCTATAGGTTTGTGTTGTTGTTATAATGAGCCTATAGGTTTGTGTGCGGTGACATTGAGCCTATAGGTTTGTCTTGTTGTTATAATGAGCCTATAGGTTTGTGTTGTTGTTATAATGAGTCTATAGGTTTATGTTGTTGTTACACTGAGCCTATAGGTTTGTGTTGTTGTTATAATGAGCCTATAGGTTTGTGCTGTTGTTCTATTGAGCCTATAGGTTTGTGTTGTTGTTATAATGAGCTTATCGGTTTGTGTTGTTGTTATATTGAGCCTATAGGTTTGTGTTGTTGTCATAATGACCCTATAGGTTTGTGTTGTTGTTATATTGAGCCTATAGGTTTGTGTTGTTGTTCTATTGAGAATATAGGTTTGTGTTGTTGTTCTATTGAGAATATAGGTGTGTGTTGATATATTCAGCCTATAGGTTTGTGTTGTTGTTCTATTGAGCCTATAGGTTTGTGTTGTTGTTATCATGAGCCTATAGGTTTGTGGTGTTATTGAGCATATAGGTTTGTGTGTGGTGACATTGAGCCTATAGGTTTGTGTTGTTATTGAGCCTATAGGTTTGTGTTGTTGTTATAATGAGAATATAGGTTTGTGTTGCTATATTGAGCCTATAGGTTTGTGTTCTATTGATCCTATAGGTTTGTGTTGTTGTTCTATTGGTCCTATAGGTTTGTGGTGTTGTTGTATTGATCCTATAGGTTTTTGTTGTTTTTATATTGAGTCTATAGGTTTGTGTTGTTGTTATAATGGGCCTATAGGTTTGTGTTGTTATTGAGGCTATAGGTTTGTGTTGTTGTTCGATTGAGCCTATAGGTTTGTGTTGTTGTTATAATGAGCCTATAGGTTTGTGTTGTTATTGAGCCTATAGGTTTGTGTTGTTGTTATATTGAGCCTATAGGTTTGTGTGTGGTGACATTGAGCCTATAGGTTTGTCTTGTTGTTATAATGAGCCTATAGGTTTGTGTTGTTGTTATAATGAGCCTATAGGTTTGTGTTGTTGTTATATTGAGCCTATAGGTTTGTGTGTGGTGACATTGAGCCTATAGGTTTGTCTTGTTGTTATAATGAGCCTATAGGTTTGTGTTGTTGTTATAATGAGTCTATAGGTTTATGTTGTTGTTACACTGAGCCTATAGGTTTGTGTTGTTGTTATAATGAGCCTATAGGTTTGTGCTGTTGTTCTATTGAGCCTATAGGTTTGTGTTGTTGTTATAATGAGCCTATAGGTTTGTGTGTGGTGACATTGAGCCTATAGGTTTGTCTTGTTGTTATAATGAGCCTATAGGTTTGTGTTGTTGTTATAATGAGTCTATAGGTTTATGTTGTTGTTACACTGAGCCTATAGGTTTGTGTTGTTGTTATAATGAGCCTATAGGTTTGTGCTGTTGTTCTATTGAGCCTATAGGTTTGTGTTGTTGTTATAATGAGCTTATCGGTTTGTGTTGTTGTTATATTGAGCCTATAGGTTTGTGTTGTTGTCATAATGACCCTATAGGTTTGTGTTGTTGTTATATTGAGCCTATAGGTTTGTGTTGTTGTTCTATTGAGAATATAGGTGTGTGTTGATATATTCAGCCTATAGGTTTGTGTTGTTGTTCTATTGAGCCTATAGGTTTGTGTTGTTGTTATCATGAGCCTATAGGTTTGTGGTGTTATTGAGCATATAGGTTTGTGTGTGGTGACATTGAGCCTATAGGTTTGTGTTGTTATTGAGCCTATAGGTTTGTGTTGTTGTTATAATGAGAATATAGGTTTGTGTTGCTATATTGAGCCTATAGGTTTGTGTTCTATTGATCCTATAGGTTTGTGTTGTTGTTCTATTGGTCCTATAGGTTTGTGGTGTTGTTGTATTGATCCTATAGGTTTTTGTTGTTTTTATATTGAGTCTATAGGTTTGTGTTGTTGTTATAATGGGCCTATAGGTTTGTGTTGTTATTGAGGCTATAGGTTTGTGTTGTTGTTCGATTGAGCCTATAGGTTTGTGTTGTTGTTATAATGAGCCTATAGGTTTGTGTTGTTATTGAGCCTATAGGTTTGTGTTGTTGTTATATTGAGCCTATAGGTTTGTGTGTGGTGACATTGAGCCTATAGGTTTGTCTTGTTGTTATAATGAGCCTATAGGTTTGTGTTGTTGTTATAATGAGTCTATAGGTTTGTGTTGTTGTTACACTGAGCCTATAGGTTTGTGTTGTTGTCATATTGAGCCGATAGGTTTGTGTTGTTCTATTGATCCTATAGGTTTGTGTTGTTCTATTGATCCTATAGGTTTGTGTTGTTGTTATAATGAGCCTATAGGTTTGTGTTGTTGTTCTATTGAGCCTATAGGTTTGTGTTGTTGTTATCATGAGCCTATAGGTTTGTGTTGTTATTGAGCATATAGGTTTGTGTGTGGTGACATTGAGCCTATAGGTTTGTGTTGTTATTGAGCCTATAGGTTTGTGTTGTTGTTATAATGAGAATATAGGTTTGTGTTGCTATATTGAGCCTATAGGTTTGTGTTCTATTGATCCTATAGGTTTGTGTTGTTGTTCTATTGGTCCTATAGGTTTGTGGTGTTGTTGTATTGATCCTATAGGTTTTTGTTGTTTTTATATTGAGTCTATAGGTTTGTGTTGTTGTTATAATGGGCCTATAGGTTTGTGTTGTTATTGAGCCTATAGGTTTGTGTGTGGTGACATTGAGCCTATAGGTTTGTCTTGTTGTTATAATGAGCCTATAGGTTTGTGTTGTTGTTATAATGAGAATATAGGTTTGTGTTGTTGTTATAATGAGAATATAGGTTTGTGTTGCTATATTGAGCCTATAGGTTTGTGTTGTTGTTACATTGAGCCCATAGTTTTGCGTTGTTGTTATAATGACCCTATAGGTTTATGTTGTTGTTATAATGATCCTCTAGGTTTGTGTTGTTGTTATATTGAGCCTATAGGTTTGTGTTGTTGTTATAATGAGCCTATAGGTTTGTGTTGTTTTTGAGCCTATAGGTTTGTGTTGTTGTTATATTGAGCCTATAGGTTTGTGTGTGGTGACATTGAGCCTATAGGTTTGTCTTGTTGTTATAATGAGCCTATAGGTTTGTGTTGTTGTTATAATGAGTCTATAGGTTTATGTTGTTGTTACACTGAGCCTATAGGTTTGTGTTGTTGTTATAATGAGCCTATAGGTTTGTGCTGTTGTTCTATTGAGCCTATAGGTTTGTGTTGTTGTTATAATGAGCCTATAGGTTTGTGTGTGGTGACATTGAGCCTATAGGTTTGTCTTGTTGTTATAATGAGCCTATAGGTTTGTGTTGTTGTTATAATGAGTCTATAGGTTTATGTTGTTGTTACACTGAGCCTATAGGTTTGTGTTGTTGTTATAATGAGCCTATAGGTTTGTGCTGTTGTTCTATTGAGCCTATAGGTTTGTGTTGTTGTTATAATGAGCTTATCGGTTTGTGTTGTTGTTATATTGAGCCTATAGGTTTGTGTTGTTGTCGTAATGACCCTATAGGTTTGTGTTGTTGTTATATTGAGCCTATAGGTTTGTGTTGTTGTTCTATTGAGAATATAGGTGTGTGTTGATATATTCAGCCTATAGGTTTGTGTTGTTGTTCTATTGAGCCTATAGGTTTGTGTTGTTGTTATCATGAGCCTATAGGTTTGTGGTGTTATTGAGCATATAGGTTTGTGTGTGGTGAAATTGAGCCTATAGGTTTGTGTTGTTATTGAGCCTATAGGTTTGTGTTGTTGTTATAATGAGAATATAGGTTTGTGTTGCTATATTGAGCCTATAGGTTTGTGTTCTATTGATCCTATAGGTTTGTGTTGTTGTTATAATGAGAATATAGGTTTGTGGTGTTGTTGTATTGATCCTATAGGTTTTTGTTGTTTTTATATTGAGTCTATAGGTTTGTGTTGTTGTTATAATGAGCCTATAGGTTTGTGTTGTTATTGAGCCTATAGGTTTGTGTTGTTGTTATATTGAGCCTATAGGTTTGTGTGTGGTGACATTGAGCCTATAGGTTTGTCTTGTTGTTATAATGGGCCTATAGGTTTGTGTTGTTATTGAGCCTATAGGTTTGTGTTGTTGTTATAATGAGCCTATAGGTTTGTGTTGTTATTGAGCCTATAGGTTTGTGTTGTTGTTATATTGAGCCTATAGGTTTGTGTGTGGTGACATTGAGCCTATAGGTTTGTCTTGTTGTTATAATGAGCCTATAGGTTTGTGTTGTTGTTATAATGAGTCTATAGGTTTGTGTTGTTGTTACACTGAGCCTATAGGTTTGTGTTGTTGTTATAATGAGCCTATAGGTTTGTGTTGTTATTGAGGCTATAGGTTTGTGTTGTTCTATTGAGCCTATAGGTTTGTGTTGTTGTTATAATGAGCCTATAGGTTTGTGTTGTTATTGAGCCTATAGGTTTGTGTTGTTGTTCTATTGAGTCTATAGGTTTGTGTTGTTGTTCTATTGATCCTATAGGTTTGTGTTGTTGTTATAATGAGCCTATAGGTTAGTGTTGTTATTTAGCCTATAGGTTTGTGTTGTTGTTATAATGACTCTATAGGTTTGTGTTGTTGTTATATTGACCCTATAGGTTTGTGTTGTTGTTATATTGACCCTATAGGTTTGTGTTGTTGTTATAATGAGTCTATAGGTTTGTGTTGTTGTTATAACGATCCTATAGGTTCATGTGTTTGTCATATTGATCCTATAGGTTTGTGTTGTTGTTCTATTGATCCTATAGGTTTGTGTTGTTGTTCTATTGATCCTATAGGTTTGTGGTGTTGTCATATTGAGCCTATAGGTTTGTGTTGTTGTTCTATTGATCCTATTGGTTTGTGTTGTTGTTATAATGACTCTATAGGTTTGTGTTGTTGTTACACTGAGCCTATAGGTTTGTGTTGTTGTTACACTGAGCCTATAGGTTTGTGTTGTTGTTATAATGAGCCTATAGGTTTGTGCTGTTGTTCTATTGAGCCTATAGGTTTGTGTTGTTGTTATAATGAGCTTATCGGTTTGTGTTGTTGTTATATTGAGCCTATAGGTTTGTGTTGTTGTCATAATGACCCTATAGGTTTTTGTTGTTGTTATATTGAGCCTATGGGTTTGTGTTGTTATTCTATTGAGAATATAGGTTTGTGTTGCTATATTCAGCCTATAGGTTTGTGTTGTTGTTACATTGAGCCCATAGTTTTGTGTTGTTGTTATAATGAGCCTATAGGTTTGTGTTGTTATTGAGCCTATAGGTTTGTGTGTGGTGACATTGAGCCTATAGGTTTGTCTTGTTGTTATAATGAGCCTATAGGTTTGTGTTGTTGTTATAATGAGAATATAGATTTGTGTTGCTATATTGAGCCCTAAAGGTTTGTGTTGTTGTTACATTGAGCCCATAGTTTTGTGTTGTTGTTATAATGACCCTATAGGTTTATGTTGTTGTTATAATGATCCTCTAGGTTTGTGTTGTTGTTATATTGAGCCTATAGGTTTGTGTTGTTGTTATAATGAGCCTATAGGAAAGTGTTGTTGTTATAATGACTCTATAGGTTTGTGTTATTGTTATATTGAGCCTATAGGTTTGTGTTGTTGTCATATTGAGCCTATAGGTTTGTGTTGTTGTTCTATTGATCCTATAGGTTTGTGTTGTTGTTATAATGAGTGTATAGGTTTGTGTTGTTGTTATAATGAGTCTATAGGTTTGTGTGTTTGTCATATTGAGCCTATAGGTTTGTTTTGTTGTCATATTGAGCCTATAGGTTTGTGTTGTTGTTATAATGAGTGTATAGGTTTGTGTTGTTGTTATAATGAGTCTATAGGTTTGTGTGTTTGTCATATTGAGCCTATAGGTTTGTGTTCTATTGATCCTATAGGTTTGTGGTGTTGTTGTATTGATCTTATAGGTTTTTGTTGTTGTTATATTGAGTCTATAGGTTTGCGTTGTTGTTATAATGAGCCTATAGGTTTGTGTTGTTATTGAGGCTATTGGTTTGTGTTGTTGTTCTATTGAGCCTATAGGTTTGTGTTGTTGTTATAATGAGCCTATAGGTTTGTGTTGTTATTGAGCCTATAGGTTTGTGTTGTTGTTATATTGAGTCTATAGGTTTGTGTTGTTGTTCTATTGATCCTATAGGTTTGTGTTGTTGTTATAATGAGCCTATAGGTTTGTGTTGTTATTTAGCCTATAGGTTTGTGTTGTTGTTATAATGACTCTATAGGTTTGTGTTGCTATATTGACCCTATAGGTTTGTGTTGTTGTTATAATGAGTCTATAGGTTTGTGTTGTTGTTATAACGATCCTATAGGTTTATGTGTTTGTCATATTGAGCCTATAGGTTTGTGTTGTTATAATGAGTCTATAGGTTTGTGTTGTTGTTCTAATGAGTCTATAGGTTTTATGTTTTTGTCATATTGAGCCCATAGGTTTGTGTTGTTGTTACATTGAGCCCATAGGTTTGTGTTGTTGTTATAATGACCCTATAGGTTTATGTTGTTGTTATAATGATCCTTTAGGTTTGTGTTGTTGTTATAATGACTCTATAGGTTTGTGTTGCTATATTGACCCTATAGGTTTGTGTTGTTGTTATAATGAGTCTATAGGTTTGTGTTGTTGTTATAATGAGTCTATAGGTTTGTGTTGTTGTTATAACGATCCTATAGGTTTGTGTTGTTGTTATATTGAGCCTATAGGTTTGTGTTGTTGTTCTATTGATCCTATAGGTTTGTGTTGTTGTTATAATGAGTCTATAGGTTTGTGTGTGGTTACATTGAGCCTATAGGTTTGTGTTGTTGTTATAATGAGCCTATAGGTTTGTGTAGTTGTTATAATGACTCTATAGGTTTGTGATGTTGTTATATTGAGCCTATAGGTTTGTGTTGTTGTCATAATGACCCTATAGGTTTGTGTTGTTGTCATATTGAGCCTATAGGTTTGTGTTGTTCTATTGATCCTATAGGTTTGTGTTGTTGTTATAATGAGCCTATAGGTTTGTGTTGTTGTTATAATGAGCCTATAGGTTTGTGTTGTTGTTCTATTGAGCCTATAGGTTTGTGTTGTTGTTATCATGAGCCAATAGGTTTGTGTTGTTATTGAGCATATAGGTTTGTGTGTGGTGACATTGAGCCTATAGGTTTGTGTTGTTATTGAGCCTATAGGTTTGTGTTGTTGTTATAATGAGAATATAGGTTTGTGTTGCTATATTGAGCCTATAGGTTTGTGTTCTATTGATCCTATAGGTTTGTGTTGTTGTTCTATTGGTCCTATAGGTTTGTGGTGTTGTTGTATTGATCCTATAGGTTTTTGTTGTTTTTATATTGAGTCTATAGGTTTGTGTTGTTGTTATAATGGGCCTATAGGTTTGTGTTGTTATTGAGGCTATAGGTTTGTGTTGTTGTTCAATTGAGCCTATAGGTTTGTGTTGTTGTTATAATGAGCCTATAGGTTTGTGTTGTTATTGAGCCTATAGGTTTGTGTTGTTGTTATATTGAGCCTATAGGTTTGTGTGTGGTGACATTGAGCCTATAGGTTTGTCTTGTTGTTATAATGAGCCTATAGGCTTGTGTTGTTGTTATAATGAGTCTATAGGTTTGTGTTGTTGTTACACTGAGCCTATAGGTTTGTGTTGTTATTGAGGCTATAGGTTTGTGTTGTTATTGAGGCTATAGGTTTGTGTTGTTCTATTGAGCCTATAGGTTTGTGTTGTTGTTATAATGAGCCTATAGGTTTGTGTTGTTATTTAGCCTATAGGTTTGTGTTGTTATAATGAGCCTATAGGTTTGTGTTGTTGTTATAATGAGCCTATAGGTTTGTGTTGTTGTTATAATGAGCCTATAGGTTTGTGTTGTTGTTATAATGAGCCTATAGGTTTGTGTGTGGTGACATTGAGCCTATAGGTTTGTCTTGTTGTTATAATGAGCCTATAGGTTTGTGTTGTTGTTATAATGAGTCTATAGGTTTGTGTTGTTGTTACACTGAGCCTATAGGTTTGTGTTGTTATTTAGCCTATAGGTTTGTGTTGTTGTTCTATTGATCCTATAGGTTTGTGTTGTTATTTAGCCTATAGGTTTGTGTGTGGTGACATTGAGCCTATAGGTTTGTGTGTGGTGACATTGAGCCTATAGGTTTGTCTTGTTGTTATAATGAGTCTATAGGTTTGTGTTGTTGTTATAATGAGTCTATAGGTTTGTGTTGTTGTTACACTGAGCCTATAGGTTTGTGTTGTTATTGAGGCTATAGGTTTGTGTTGTTCTTGAGGCTATAGGTTTGTGTTGTTCTTGAGGCTATAGGGTTGTGTTGTTCTATTGAGCCTATAGGTTTGTGTTGTTGTTATAATGAGCCTATAGGTTTGTGTTGTTGTTCTATTGAGTCTATAGGTTTGTGTTGTTGTTCTATTGAGTCTATAGGTTTGTGTTGTTGTTCTATTGAGTCTATAGGTTTGTGTTGTTGTTCTATTGATCCTATAGGTTTGTGTTGTTGTTATAATGAGCCTATAGGTTTGTGGTTATTTAGCCTATAGGTTTGTGTTGTTGTTATAATGACTCTATAGGTTTGTGTTGCTATATTGACCCTATAGGTTTGTGTTGTTGTTATAATGACTCTATAGGTTTGTGTTGCTATATTGACCCTATAGGTTTGTGTTGTTGTTATAATGAGTCTATAGGTTTGTGTTGTTGTTATAACGATCCTATAGGTTTGTGTTGTTGTTATAACGATCCTATAGGTTTGTGCTGTTGTTATATTGAGCCTATAGGTTTGTGCTGTTGTTATATTGAGCCTATAGGTTTGTGCTGTTGTTATATTGAGCCTATAGGTTTGTGTTGTTGTTCTATTGATCCTATAGGTTTGTGTTGTTGTTCTATTGATCCTATAGGTTTGTGTTGTTGTTATAATGAGTCTATAGGTTTGTGTGTGGTTACATTGAGCCTATAGGTTTGTGTTGTTGTTATAATGAGCCTATAGGTTTGTGTTGTTGTTATATTGAGCCTATAGGTTTGTGTTGTTGTCATAATGACCCTATAGGTTTGTGTTGTTGTCATATTGAGCCTATAGGTTTGTGTTGTTCTATTGATCCTATAGGTTTGTGTTGTTCTATTGATCCTATAGGTTTGTGTTGTTGTTATAATGAGCCTATAGGTTTGTGTTGTTGTTCTATTGAGCCTATAGGTTTGTGTTGTTGTTATCATGAGCCTATAGGTTTGTGTTGTTATTGAGCATATAGGTTTGTGTGTGGTGACATTGAGCCTATAGGTTTGTGTTGTTATTGAGCCTATAGGTTTGTGTTGTTGTTATAATGAGAATATAGGTTTGTGTTGCTATATTGAGCCTATAGGTTTGTGTTGTTGTTACATTGAGCCCATAGTTTTGCGTTGTTGTTCTATTGATCCTATAGGTTTGTGGTGTTGTTATAATGAGCCTATAGGTTTGTGTTGTTATTGAGGCTACAGGTTTGTGTTGTTGTTCTATTGAGCCTATAGGTTTGTGTTGTTGTTATAATGAGCCTATAGGTTTGTGTTGTTTTTGAGCCTATAGGTTTGTGTTGGTGTTATATTGAGCCTATAGGTTTGTGTGTGGTGACATTGAGCCTATAGGTTTGTCTTGTTGTTATAATGAGCCTATAGGTTTGTGTTGTTGTTATAATGAGTCTATAGGTTTATGTTGTTGTTACACTGAGCCTATAGGTTTGTGTTGTTGTTATAATGAGTCTATAGGTTTGTGTTGTTGTTACACTGAGCCTATAGGTTTGTGTTGTTGTTATAATGAGTCTATAGGTTTGTGTTGTTGTTACACTGAGCCTATAGGTTTGTGTTGTTATTGAGGCTATAGGTTTGTGTTGTTCTTGAGGCTATAGGTTTGTGTTGTTCTTGAGGCTATAGGTTTGTGTTGTTCTATTGAGCCTATAGGTTTGTGTTGTTGTTATAATGAGCCTATAGGTTTGTGTTGTTATTGAGCCTATAGGTTTGTGTTGTTGTTCTATTGAGTCTATAGGTTTGTGTTGTTGTTCTATTGATCCTATAGGTTTGTGTTGTTGTTATAATGAGCCTATAGGTTTGTGGTTATTTAGCCTATAGGTTTGTGTTGTTGTTATAATGACTCTATAGGTTTGTGTTGCTATATTGACCCTATAGGTTTGTGTTGTTGTTATAATGACTCTATAGGTTTGTGTTGCTATATTGACCCTATAGGTTTGTGTTGTTGTTATAATGAGTCTATAGGTTTGTGTTGTTGTTATAACGATCCTATAGGTTTGTGCTGTTGTTATATTGAGCCTATAGGTTTGTGCTGTTGTTATATTGAGCCTATAGGTTTGTGTTGTTGTTCTATTGATCCTATAGGTTTGTGTTGTTGTTATAATGAGTCTATAGGTTTGTGTGTGGTTACATTGAGCCTATAGGTTTGTGTTGTTGTTATAATGAGCCTATAGGTTTGTGTTGTTGTTATATTGAGCCTATAGGTTTGTGTTGTTGTCATAATGACCCTATAGGTTTGTGTTGTTGTCATATTGAGCCGATAGGTTTGTGTTGTTCTATTGATCCTATAGGTTTGTGTTGTTCTATTGATCCTATAGGTTTGTGTTGTTGTTATAATGAGCCTATAGGTTTGTGTTGTTGTTCTATTGAGCCTATAGGTTTGTGTTGTTGTTATCATGAGCCTATAGGTTTGTGTTGTTATTGAGCATATAGGTTTGTGTGTGGTGACATTGAGCCTATAGGTTTGTGTTGTTATTGAGCCTATAGGTTTGTGTTGTTGTTATAATGAGAATATAGGTTTGTGTTGCTATATTGAGCCTATAGGTTTGTGTTGTTGTTACATTGAGCCCATAGTTTTGCGTTGTTGTTCTATTGATCCTATAGGTTTGTGGTGTTGTTATAATGAGCCTATAGGTTTGTGTTGTTATTGAGGCTATAGGTTTGTGTTGTTGTTCTATTGAGCCTATAGGTTTGTGTTGTTGTTATAATGAGCCTATAGGTTTGTGTTGTTTTTGAGCCTATAGGTTTGTGTTGTTGTTATATTGAGCCTATAGGTTTGTGTGTGGTGACATTGAGCCTATAGGTTTGTCTTGTTGTTATAATGAGCCTATAGGTTTGTGTTGTTGTTATAATGAGTCTATAGGTTTATGTTGTTGTTACACTGAGTCTATAGGTTTGTGTTGTTGTTATAATGAGTCTATAGGTTTGTGTTGTTGTTACACTGAGCCTATAGGTTTGTGTTGTTATTTAGCCTATAGGTTTGTGTTGTTGTTCTATTGATCCTATAGGTTTGTGTTGTTATTTAGCCTATAGGTTTGTGTTGTTGTTATAATGAGCCTATAGGTTTGTGTGTGGTGACATTGAGCCTATAGGTTTGTCTTGTTGTTATAATGAGTCTATAGGTTTGTGTTGTTGTTATAATGAGTCTATAGGTTTGTGTTGTTGTTACACTGAGCCTATAGGTTTGTGTTGTTATTGAGGCTATAGGTTTGTGTTGTTCTTGAGGCTATAGGTTTGTGTTGTTCTATTGAGCCTATAGGTTTGTGTTGTTGTTATAATGAGCCTATAGGTTTGTGTTATTGAGCCTATAGGTTTGTGTTGTTGTTCTATTGAGTCTATAGGTTTGTGTTGTTGTTCTATTGATCCTATAGGTTTGTGTTGTTATTTAGCCTATAGGTTTGTGTTGTTGTTATAATGACTCTATAGGTTTGTGTTGTTGTTATAATGACTCTATAGGTTTGTGTTGCTATATTGACCCTATAGGTTTGTGTTGTTGTTATAATGAGTCTATAGGTTTGTGTTGTTGTTATAACGATCCTATAGGTTTGTGCTGTTGTTATATTGAGCCTATAGGTTTGTGCTGTTGTTATATTGAGCCTATAGGTTTGTGTTGTTGTTCTATTGATCCTATAGGTTTGTGTTGTTGTTCTATTGATCCTATAGGTTTGTGTTGTTGTTATAATGAGTCTATAGGTTTGTGTGTGGTTACATTGAGCCTATAGGTTTGTGTTGTTGTTATAATGAGCCTATAGGTTTGTGTTGTTGTTATATTGAGCCTATAGGTTTGTGTTGTTGTCATAATGACCCTATAGGTTTGTGTTGTTGTCATATTGAGCCGATAGGTTTGTGTTGTTCTATTGATCCTATAGGTTTGTGTTGTTCTATTGATCCTATAGGTTTGTGTTGTTGTTATAATGAGCCTATAGGTTTGTGTTGTTGTTCTATTGAGCCTATAGGTTTGTGTTGTTGTTATCATGAGCCTATAGGTTTGTGTTGTTATTGAGCATATAGGTTTGTGTGTGGTGACATTGAGCCTATAGGTTTGTGTTGTTATTGAGCCTATAGGTTTGTGTTGTTGTTATAATGAGAATATAGGTTTGTGTTGCTATATTGAGCCTATAGGTTTGTGTTGTTGTTACATTGAGCCCATAGTTTTGCGTTGTTGTTCTATTGATCCTATAGGTTTGTGGTGTTGTTATAATGAGCCTATAGGTTTGTGTTGTTATTGAGGCTACAGGTTTGTGTTGTTGTTCTATTGAGCCTATAGGTTTGTGTTGTTGTTATAATGAGCCTATAGGTTTGTGTTGTTTTTGAGCCTATAGGTTTGTGTTGGTGTTATATTGAGCCTATAGGTTTGTGTGTGGTGACATTGAGCCTATAGGTTTGTCTTGTTGTTATAATGAGCCTATAGGTTTGTGTTGTTGTTATAATGAGTCTATAGGTTTATGTTGTTGTTACACTGAGCCTATAGGTTTGTGTTGTTGTTATAATGAGTCTATAGGTTTGTGTTGTTGTTACACTGAGCCTATAGGTTTGTGTTGTTGTTATAATGAGTCTATAGGTTTGTGTTGTTGTTACACTGAGCCTATAGGTTTGTGTTGTTATTGAGGCTATAGGTTTGTGTTGTTCTTGAGGCTATAGGTTTGTGTTGTTCTTGAGGCTATAGGTTTGTGTTGTTCTATTGAGCCTATAGGTTTGTGTTGTTGTTATAATGAGCCTATAGGTTTGTGTTGTTATTGAGCCTATAGGTTTGTGTTGTTGTTCTATTGAGTCTATAGGTTTGTGTTGTTGTTCTATTGATCCTATAGGTTTGTGTTGTTGTTATAATGAGCCTATAGGTTTGTGGTTATTTAGCCTATAGGTTTGTGTTGTTGTTATAATGACTCTATAGGTTTGTGTTGCTATATTGACCCTATAGGTTTGTGTTGTTATTATAATGACTCTATAGGTTTGTGTTGCTATATTGACCCTATAGGTTTGTGTTGTTGTTATAATGAGTCTATAGGTTTGTGTTGTTGTTATAACGATCCTATAGGTTTGTGCTGTTGTTATATTGAGCCTATAGGTTTGTGCTGTTGTTATATTGACCCTATAGGTTTGTGTTGTTGTTCTATTGATCCTATAGGTTTGTGTTGTTGTTATAATGAGTCTATAGGTTTGTGTGTGGTTACATTGAGCCTATAGGTTTGTGTTGTTGTTATAATGAGCCTATAGGTTTGTGTTGTTGTTATATTGAGCCTATAGGTTTGTGTTGTTGTCATAATGACCCTATAGGTTTGTGTTGTTGTCATATTGAGCCGATAGGTTTGTGTTGTTCTATTGATCCTATAGGTTTGTGTTGTTCTATTGATCCTATAGGTTTGTGTTGTTGTTATAATGAGCCTATAGGTTTGTGTTGTTGTTCTATTGAGCCTATAGGTTTGTGTTGTTGTTATCATGAGCCTATAGGTTTGTGTTGTTATTGAGCATATAGGTTTGTGTGTGGTGACATTGAGCCTATAGGTTTGTGTTGTTATTGAGCCTATAGGTTTGTGTTGTTGTTATAATGAGAATATAGGTTTGTGTTGCTATATTGAGCCTATAGGTTTGTGTTGTTGTTACATTGAGCCCATAGTTTTGCGTTGTTGTTCTATTGATCCTATAGGTTTGTGGTGTTGTTATAATGAGCCTATAGGTTTGTGTTGTTATTGAGGCTATAGGTTTGTGTTGTTGTTCTATTGAGCCTATAGGTTTGTGTTGTTGTTATAATGAGCCTATAGGTTTGTGTTGTTTTTGAGCCTATAGGTTTGTGTTGTTGTTATATTGAGCCTATAGGTTTGTGTGTGGTGACATTGAGCCTATAGGTTTGTCTTGTTGTTATAATGAGCCTATAGGTTTGTGTTGTTGTTATAATGAGTCTATAGGTTTATGTTGTTGTTACACTGAGTCTATAGGTTTGTGTTGTTGTTATAATGAGTCTATAGGTTTGTGTTGTTGTTACACTGAGCCTATAGGTTTGTGTTGTTATTTAGCCTATAGGTTTGTGTTGTTGTTCTATTGATCCTATAGGTTTGTGTTGTTATTTAGCCTATAGGTTTGTGTTGTTGTTATAATGAGCCTATAGGTTTGTGTGTGGTGACATTGAGCCTATAGGTTTGTCTTGTTGTTATAATGAGTCTATAGGTTTGTGTTGTTGTTATAATGAGTCTATAGGTTTGTGTTGTTGTTACACTGAGCCTATAGGTTTGTGTTGTTATTGAGGCTATAGGTTTGTGTTGTTCTTGAGGCTATAGGTTTGTGTTGTTCTTGAGGCTATAGGTTTGTGTTGTTCTATTGAGCCTATAGGTTTGTGTTGTTGTTATAATGAGCCTATAGGTTTGTGTTATTGAGCCTATAGGTTTGTGTTGTTGTTCTATTGAGTCTATAGGTTTGTGTTGTTGTTCTATTGATCCTATAGGTTTGTGTTGTTATTTAGCCAATAGGTTTGTGTTGTTGTTATAATGACTCTATAGGTTTGTGTTGTTGTTATAATGACTCTATAGGTTTGTGTTGCTATATTGACCCTATAGGTTTGTGTTGTTGTTATAATGAGTCTATAGGTTTGTGTTGTTGTTATAACGATCCTATAGGTTTGTGCTGTTGTTATATTGAGCCTATAGGTTTGTGCTGTTGTTATATTGAGCCTATAGGTTTGTGTTGTTGTTCTATTGATCCTATAGGTTTGTGTTGTTGTTCTATTGATCCTATAGGTTTGTGTTGTTGTTATAATGAGTCTATAGGTTTGTGTGTGGTTACATTGAGCCTATAGGTTTGTGTTGTTGTTATAATGAGCCTATAGGTTTGTGTTGTTGTTATATTGAGCCTATAGGTTTGTGTTGTTGTCATAATGACCCTATAGGTTTGTGTTGTTGTCATATTGAGCCGATAGGTTTGTGTTGTTCTATTGATCCTATAGGTTTGTGTTGTTCTATTGATCCTATAGGTTTGTGTTGTTGTTATAATGAGCCTATAGGTTTGTGTTGTTGTTCTATTGAGCCTATAGGTTTGTGTTGTTGTTATCATGAGCCTATAGGTTTGTGTTGTTATTGAGCATATAGGTTTGTGTGTGGTGACATTGAGCCTATAGGTTTGTGTTGTTATTGAGCCTATAGGTTTGTGTGTGGTGACATTGAGCCTATAGGTTTGTCTTGTTGTTATAATGAGCCTATAGGTTTGTGTTGTTGTTATAATGAGAATATAGGTTTGTGTTGCTATATTGAGCCTATAGGTTTGTGTTGTTGTTACATTGAGCCCATAGTTTTGCGTTGTTGTTCAATTGATCCTATAGGTTTGTGGTGTTGTTATAATGAGCCTATAGGTTTGTGTTGTTGTTCTATTGAGCCTATAGGTTTGTGTTGTTGTTATAATGAGCCTATAGGTTTGTGTTGTTTTTGAGCCTATAGGTTTGTGTTGTTGTTATATTGAGCCTATAGGTTTGTGTGTGGTGACATTGAGCCTATAGGTTTGTCTTGTTGTTATAATGAGCCTATAGGTTTGTGTTGTTGTTATAATGAGCCTATAGGTTTGTGTTGTTGTTATAATGAGTCTATAGGTTTATGTTGTTGTTACACTGAGCCTATAGGTTTGTGTTGTTGTTATAATGAGCCTATAGGTTTGTGCTGTTGTTCTATTGAGCCTATAGGTTTGTGTTGTTGTTATAATGAGCCTATAGGTTTGTGTGTGGTGACATTGAGCCTATAGGTTTGTCTTGTTATAATGAGCCTATAGGTTTGTGTTGTTGTTATAATGGGCCTATAGGTTTGTGTTGTTGTTATAATGGGCCTATAGGTTTGTGTTGTTATTGAGGCTATAGGTTTGTGTTGTTGTTCGATTGAGCCTATAGGTTTGTGTTGTTGTTATAATGAGCCTATAGGTTTGTGTTGTTATTGAGCCTATAGGTTTGTGTTGTTGTTATAATGAGTCTATAGGTTTGTGTTGCTATATTGACCCTATAGGTTTGTGTTGTTGTTATAATGAGTCTATAGGTTTGTGTTGTTGTTATAACGATCCTATAGGTTTATGTGTTTGTCATATTGAGCCTATAGGTTTGTGTTGTTGTTATAATGAGTCTATAGGTTTGTGTTGTTGTTCTAATGAGTCTATAGGTTTTATGTTTTTGTCATATTGAGCCCATAGGTTTGTGTTGTTGTTACATTGAGCCCATAGGTTTGTGTTGTTGTTATAATGACCCTATAGGTTTATGTTGTTGTTATAATGATCCTCTAGGTTTGTGTTGTTGTTATAATGACTCTATAGGTTTGTGTTGCTATATTGACCCTATAGGTTTGTGTTGTTGTTATAATGAGTCTATAGGTTTGTGTTGTTGTTATAATGAGTCTATAGGTTTGTGTTGTTGTTATAACGATCCTATAGGTTTGTGTTGTTGTTATATTGAGCCTATAGGTTTGTGTTGTTGTTCTATTGATCCTATAGGTTTGTGTTGTTGTTATAATGAGTCTATAGGTTTGTGTGTGGTTACATTGAGCCTATAGGTTTGTGTTGTTGTTATAATGAGCCTATAGGTTTGTGTAGTTGTTATAATGACTCTATAGGTTTGTGATGTTGTTATATTGAGCCTATAGGTTTGTGTTGTTGTCATAATGACCCTTCAGGTTTGTGTTGTTGTCATATTGAGCCTATAGGTTTGTGTTGTTCTATTGATCCTATAGGTTTGTGTTGTTGTTATAATGAGCCTATAGGTTTGTGTTGTTATTGAGCCTATAGGTTTGTGTTGTTGTTATAATGAGAATATAGGTTTGTGTTGCTATATTGAGCCTATAGGTTTGTGTTCTATTGATCCTATAGGTTTGTGTTGTTGTTCTATTGGTCCTATAGGTTTGTGGTGTTGTTGTTCTATTGGTCCTATAGGTTTGTGGTGTTGTTGTATTGATCCTATAGGTTTTTGTTGTTTTTATATTGAGTCTATAGGTTTGTGTTGTTGTTATAATGGGCCTATAGGTTTGTGTTGTTATTGAGGCTATAGGTTTGTGTTGTTGTTATAACGAGCCTATAGGTTTGTGTTGTTGTTATAATGAGCCTATAGGTTTGTGTTATTGAGCCTATAGGTTTGTGTTGTTGTTATATTGAGCCTATAGGTTTGTGTGTGGTGACATTGAGCCTATAGGTTTGTCTTGTTGTTATAATGAGCCTATAGGTTTGTGTTGTTGTTATAATGAGTCTATAGGTTTGTGTTGTTGTTACACTGAGCCTATAGGTTTGTGTTGTTATTGAGGCTATAGGTTTGTGTTGTTCTATTGAGCCTATAGGTTTGTGTTGTTGTTATAATGAGCCTATAGGTTTGTGTTGTTATTGAGCCTATAGGTTTGTGTTGTTGTTCTATTGAGTCTATAGGTTTGTGTTGTTGTTCTATTGATCCTATAGGTTTGTGTTGTTGTTATAATGAGCCTATAGGTTTGTGTTGTTATTTAGCCTATAGGTTTGTGTTGTTGTTATAATGAGCCTATAGGTTTGTGTGTGGTGACATTGAGCCTATAGGTTTGTCTTGTTGTTATAATGAGCCTATAGGTTTGTGTTGTTGTTATAATGAGTCTATAGGTTTGTGTTGTTGTTACACTGAGCCTATAGGTTTGTGTTGTTGTTATAATGAGCCTATAGGTTTGTGTTGTTATTTAGCCTATAGGTTTGTGTTGTTGTTCTATTGATCCTATAGGTTTGTGTTGTTATTTAGCCTATAGGTTTGTGTTGTTGTTATAATGAGCCTATAGGTTTGTGTGTGGTGACGTTGAGCCTATAGGTTTGTGTTGTTGTTACACTGAGCCTATAGGTTTGTGTTGTTATTGAGGCTATAGGTTTGTGTTGTTCTTGAGGCTATAGGTTTGTGTTGTTCTTGAGGCTATAGGTTTGTGTTGTTCTATTGAGCCTATAGGTTTGTGTTGTTGTTATAATGAGCCTATAGGTTTGTGTTGTTATTGAGCCTATAGGTTTGTGTTGTTGTTCTATTGAGTCTATAGGTTTGTGTTGTTGTTCTATTGAGCCTATAGGTTTGTGTTGTTGTTCTATTGAGTCTATAGGTTTGTGTTGTTGTTCTATTGATCCTATAGGTTTGTGTTGTTGTTATAATGAGCCTATAGGTTTGTGGTTATTTAGCCTATAGGTTTGTGTTGTTGTTATAATGAGTCGATAGGTTTGTGTGTGGTTACATTGAGCCTATAGGTTTGTGTTGTTGTTATAATGAGCCTATAGGTTTGTGTTGTTGTTATATTGAGCCTATAGGTTTGTGTTGTTGTCATAATGACCCTATAGGTTTGTGTTGTTGTCATATTGAGCCTATAGGTTTGTGTTGTTCTATTGATCCTATAGGTTTGTGTTGTTCTATTGATCCTATAGGTTTGTGTTGTTGTTATAATGAGCCTATAGGTTTGTGTTGTTGTTCTATTGAGCCTATAGGTTTGTGTTGTTGTTATCATGAGCCTATAGGTTTGTGTTGTTATTGAGCATATAGGTTTGTGTGTGGTGACATTGAGCCTATAGGTTTGTGTTGTTATTGAGCCTATAGGTTTGTGTTGTTGTTATAATGAGAATATAGGTTTGTGTTGCTATATTGAGCCTATAGGTTTGTGTTGTTGTTACATTGAGCCCATAGTTTTGCGTTGTTGTTCTATTGATCCTATAGGTTTGTGGTGTTGTTATAATGAGCCTATAGGTTTGTGTTGTTATTGAGGCTATAGGTTTGTGTTGTTGTTCTATTGAGCCTATAGGTTTGTGTTGTTGTTATAATGAGCCTATAGGTTTGTGTTGTTTTTGAGCCTATAGGTTTGTGTTGTTGTTATATTGAGCCTATAGGTTTGTGTGTGGTGACATTGAGCCTATAGGTTTGTCTTGTTGTTATAATGAGCCTATAGGTTTGTGTTGTTGTTATAATGAGTCTATAGGTTTATGTTGTTGTTACACTGAGCCTATAGGTTTGTGTTGTTGTTATAATGAGTCTATAGGTTTGTGTTGTTGTTACACTGAGCCTATAGGTTTGTGTTGTTGTTATAATGAGTCTATAGGTTTGTGTTGTTGTTACACTGAGCCTATAGGTTTGTGTTGTTATTGAGGCTATAGGTTTGTGTTGTTCTTGAGGCTATAGGTTTGTGTTGTTCTTGAGGCTATAGGTTTGTGTTGTTCTATTGAGCCTATAGGTTTGTGTTGTTGTTATAATGAGCCTATAGGTTTGTGTTGTTATTGAGCCTATAGGTTTGTGTTGTTGTTCTATTGAGTCTATAGGTTTGTGTTGTTGTTCTATTGATCCTATAGGTTTGTGTTGTTGTTATAATGAGCCTATAGGTTTGTGGTTATTTAGCCTATAGGTTTGTGTTGTTGTTATAATGACTCTATAGGTTTGTGTTGCTATATTGACCCTATAGGTTTGTGTTGTTGTTATAATGACTCTATAGGTTTGTGTTGCTATATTGACCCTATAGGTTTGTGTTGTTGTTATAATGAGTCTATAGGTTTGTGTTGTTGTTATAACGATCCTATAGGTTTGTGCTGTTGTTATATTGAGCCTATAGGTTTCTGCTGTTGTTCTATTGAGCCTATAGGTTTGTGTTGTTGTTCTATTGATCCTATAGGTTTGTGTTGTTGTTCTATTGATCCTATAGGTTTGTGTTGTTGTTATAATGAGTCTATAGGTTTGTGTGTGGTTACATTGAGCCTATAGGTTTGTGTTGTTGTTATAATGAGCCTATAGGTTTGTGTTGTTGTTATATTGAGCCTATAGGTTTGTGTTGTTGTCATAATGACCCTATAGGTTTGTGTTGTTGTCATATTGAGCCGATAGGTTTGTGTTGTTGTTATAATGAGCCTATAGGTTTGTGTTGTTGTTATAATGAGCCTATAGGTTTGTGTTGTTGTTCTATTGAGCCTATAGGTTTGTGTTGTTGTTATCATGAGCCTATAGGTTTGTGTTGTTATTGAGCATATAGGTTTGTGTGTGGTGAAATTGAGCCTATAGGTTTGTGTTGTTATTGAGCCTATAGGTTTGTGTTGTTGTTATAATGAGAATATAGGTTTGTGTTGCTATATTGAGCCTATAGGTTTGTGTTGTTGTTACATTGAGCCCATAGTTTTGCGTTGTTGTTCTATTGATCCTATAGGTTTGTGGTGTTGTTATAATGAGCCTATAGGTTTGTGTTGTTATTGAGGCTATAGGTTTGTGTTGTTGTTCTATTGAGCCTATAGGTTTGTGTTGTTGTTATAATGAGCCTATAGGTTTGTGTTGTTTTTGAGCCTATAGGTTTGTGTTGTTGTTATATTGAGCCTATAGGTTTGTGTGTGGTGACATTGAGCCTATAGGTTTGTCTTGTTGTTATAATGAGCCTATAGGTTTGTGTTGTTGTTATAATGAGTCTATAGGTTTATGTTGTTGTTACACTGAGCCTATAGGTTTGTGTTGTTGTTATAATGAGTCTATAGGTTTGTGTTGTTGTTACACTGAGCCTATAGGTTTGTGTTGTTGTTTAGCCTATAGGTTTGTGTTGTTGTTCTATTGATCCTATAGGTTTGTGTTGTTATTTAGCCTATAGGTTTGTGTTGTTGTTATAATGAGCCTATAGGTTTGTGTGTGGTGACATTGAGCCTATAGGTTTGTCTTGTTGTTATAATGAGTCTATAGGTTTGTGTTGTTGTTATAATGAGTCTATAGGTTTGTGTTGTTGTTACACTGAGCCTATAGGTTTGTGTTGTTATTGAGGCTATAGGTTTGTGTTGTTCTTGAGGCTATAGGTTTGTGTTGTTCTATTGAGCCTATAGGTTTGTGTTGTTGTTATAATGAGCCTATAGGTTTGTGTTATTGAGCCTATAGGTTTGTGTTGTTGTTCTATTGAGTCTATAGGTTTGTGTTGTTGTTCTATTGATCCTATTGGTTTGTGTTGTTATTTAGCCTATAGGTTTGTGTTGTTGTTATAATGACTCTATAGGTTTGTGTTGTTGTTATAATGACTCTATAGGTTTGTGTTGCTATATTGACCCTATAGGTTTGTGTTGTTGTTATAATGAGTCTATAGGTTTGTGTTGTTGTTATAACGATCCTATAGGTTTGTGCTGTTGTTATATTGAGCCTATAGGTTTGTGCTGTTGTTATATTGAGCCTATAGGTTTGTGCTGTTGTTATATTGAGCCTATAGGTTTGTGTTGTTGTTCTATTGATCCTATAGGTTTGTGTTGTTGTTCTATTGATCCTATAGGTTTGTGTTGTTGTTATAATGAGTCTATAGGTTTGTGTGTGGTTACATTGAGCCTATAGGTTTGTGTTGTTGTTATAATGAGCCTATAGGTTTGTGTTGTTGTTATATTGAGCCTATAGGTTTGTGTTGTTGTCATAATGACCCTATAGGTTTGTGTTGTTGTCATATTGAGCCGATAGGTTTGTGTTGTTCTATTGATCCTATAGGTTTGTGTTGTTCTATTGATCCTATAGGTTTGTGTTGTTGTTATAATGAGCCTATAGGTTTGTGTTGTTGTTCTATTGAGCCTATAGGTTTGTGTTGTTGTTATCATGAGCCTATAGGTTTGTGTTGTTATTGAGCATATAGGTTTGTGTGTGGTGACATTGAGCCTATAGGTTTGTGTTGTTATTGAGCCTATAGGTTTGTGTGTGGTGACATTGAGCCTATAGGTTTGTCTTGTTGTTATAATGAGCCTATAGGTTTGTGTTGTTGTTATAATGAGAATATAGGTTTGTGTTGCTATATTGAGCCTATAGGTTTGTGTTGTTGTTACATTGAGCCCATAGTTTTGCGTTGTTGTTCAATTGATCCTATAGGTTTGTGGTGTTGTTATAATGAGCCTATAGGTTTGTGTTGTTGTTCTATTGAGCCTATAGGTTTGTGTTGTTGTTATAATGAGCCTATAGGTTTGTGTTGTTTTTGAGCCTATAGGTTTGTGTTGTTGTTATATTGAGCCTATAGGTTTGTGTGTGGTGACATTGAGCCTATAGGTTTGTCTTGTTGTTATAATGAGCCTATAGGTTTGTGTTGTTGTTATAATGAGCCTATAGGTTTGTGTTGTTGTTATAATGAGTCTATAGGTTTATGTTGTTGTTACACTGAGCCTATAGGTTTGTGTTGTTGTTATAATGAGCCTATAGGTTTGTGCTGTTGTTCTATTGAGCCTATAGGTTTGTGTTGTTGTTATAATGAGCCTATAGGTTTGTGTGTGGTGACATTGAGCCTATAGGTTTGTCTTGTTGTTATAATGAGCCTATAGGTTTGTGTTGTTGTTATAATGGGCCTATAGGTTTGTGTTGTTGTTATAATGGGCCTATAGGTTTGTGTTGTTATTGAGGCTATAGATTTGTGTTGTTGTTCGATTGAGCCTATAGGTTTGTGTTGTTGTTATAATGAGCCTATAGGTTTGTGTTGTTATTGAGCCTATAGGTTTGTGTTGTTGTTATAATGAGTCTATAGGTTTGTGTTGCTATATTGACCCTATAGGTTTGTGTTGTTGTTATAATGAGTCTATAGGTTTCTGTTGTTGTTATAACGATCCTATAGGTTTATGTGTTTGTCATATTGAGCCTATAGGTTTGTGTTGTTGTTATAATGAGTCTAGAGGTTTGTGTTGTTGTTCTAATGAGTCTATAGGTTTTATGTTTTTGTCATATTGAGCCCATAGGTTTGTGTTGTTGTTACATTGAGCCCATAGGTTTGTGTTGTTGTTATAATGACCCTATAGGTTTATGTTGTTGTTATAATGATCCTCTAGGTTTGTGTTGTTGTTATAATGACTCTATAGGTTTGTGTTGCTATATTGACCCTATAGGTTTGTGTTGTTGTTATAATGAGTCTATAGGTTTGTGTTGTTGTTATAATGAGTCTATAGGTTTGTGTTGTTGTTATAACGATCCTATAGGTTTGTGTTGTTGTTATATTGAGCCTATAGGTTTGTGTTGTTGTTCTATTGATCCTATAGGTTTGTGTTGTTGTTATAATGAGTCTATAGGTTTGTGTGTGGTTACATTGAGCCTATAGGTTTGTGTTGTTGTTATAATGAGCCTATAGGTTTGTGTAGTTGTTATAATGACTCTATAGGTTTGTGATGTTGTTATATTGAGCCTATAGGTTTGTGTTGTTGTCATAATGACCCTATAGGTTTGTGTTGTTGTCATATTGAGCCTATAGGTTTGTGTTGTTCTATTGATCCTATAGGTTTGTGTTGTTGTTATAATGAGCCTATAGGTTTGTGTTGTTGTTCTATTGAGCCTATAGGTTTGTGTTGTTGTTATCATGAGCCAATAGGTTTGTGTTGTTATTGAGCATATAGGTTTGTGTGTGGTGACATTGAGCCTATAGGTTTGTGTTGTTATTGAGCCTATAGGTTTGTGTTGTTGTTATAATGAGAATATAGGTTTGTGTTGCTATATTGAGCCTATAGGTTTGTGTTCTATTGATCCTATAGGTTTGTGTTGTTGTTCTATTGGTCCTATAGGTTTGTGGTGTTGTTGTATTGATCCTATAGGTTTTTGTTGTTTTTATATTGAGTCTATAGGTTTGTGTTGTTGTTATAATGGGCCTATAGGTTTGTGTTGTTATTGAGGCTATAGGTTTGTGTTGTTGTTATAATGAGCCTATAGGTTTGTGTTGTTGTTATAATGAGCCTATAGGTTTGTGTTATTGAGCCTATAGGTTTGTGTTGTTGTTATATTGAGCCTATAGGTTTGTGTGTGGTGACATTGAGCCTATAGGTTTGTCTTGTTGTTATAATGAGCCTATAGGTTTGTGTTGTTGTTATAATGAGTCTATAGGTTTGTGTTGTTGTTACACTGAGCCTATAGGTTTGTGTTGTTATTGAGGCTATAGGTTTGTGTTGTTCTATTGAGCCTATAGCTTTGTGTTGTTGTTATAATGAGCCTATAGGTTTGTGTTGTTATTGAGCCTATAGGTTTGTGTTGTTGTTCTATTGAGTCTATAGGTTTGTGTTGTTGTTCTATTGATCCTATAGGTTTGTGTTGTTGTTATAATGAGCCTATAGGTTTGTGTTGTTATTTAGCCTATAGGTTTGTGTTGTTGTTATAATGAGCCTATAGGTTTGTGTGTGGTGACATTGAGCCTATAGGTTTGTGTTGTTGTTATAATGAGCCTATAGGTTTGTGTTGTTTTTGAGCCTATAGGTTTGTGTTGTTGTTATATTGAGCCTATAGGTTTGTGTGTGGTGACATTGAGCCTATAGGTTTGTCTTGTTGTTATAATGAGCCTATAGGTTTGTGTTGTTGTTATAATGAGTCTATAGGTTTATGTTGTTGTTACACTGAGCCTATAGGTTTGTGTTGTTGTTATAATGAGTCTATAGGTTTGTGTTGTTGTTACACTGAGCCTATAGGTTTGTGTTGTTGTTATAATGAGCCTATAGGTTTGTGTTGTTATTTAGCCTATAGGTTTGTGTTGTTGTTCTATTGATCCTATAGGTTTGTGTTGTTATTTAGCCTATAGGTTTGTGTTGTTGTTATAATGAGCCTATAGGTTTGTGTGTGGTGACATTGAGCCTATAGGTTTGTCTTGTTGTTATAATGAGTCTATAGGTTTGTGTTGTTGTTATAATGAGTCTATAGGTTTGTGTTGTTGTTACACTGAGCCTATAGGTTTGTGTTGTTATTGAGGCTATAGGTTTGTGTTGTTCTTGAGGCTATAGGTTTGTGTTGTTCTTGAGGCTATAGGTTTGTGTTGTTCTATTGAGCCTATAGGTTTGTGTTGTTGTTATAATGAGCCTATAGGTTTGTGTTATTGAGCCTATAGGTTTGTGTTGTTGTTCTATTGAGTCTATAGGTTTGTGTTGTTGTTCTATTGATCCTATAGGTTTGTGTTGTTATTTAGCCTATAGGTTTGTGTTGTTGTTATAATGACTCTATAGGTTTGTGTTGTTGTTATAATGACTCTATAGGTTTGTGTTGCTATATTGACCCTATAGGTTTGTGTTGTTGTTATAATGAGTCTATAGGTTTGTGTTGTTGTTATAACGATCCTATAGGTTTGTGCTGTTGTTATATTGAGCCTATAGGTTTGTGCTGTTGTTATATTGAGCCTATAGGTTTGTGTTGTTGTTCTATTGATCCTATAGGTTTGTGTTGTTGTTCTATTGATCCTATAGGTTTGTGTTGTTGTTATAATGAGTCTATAGGTTTGTGTGTGGTTACATTGAGCCTATAGGTTTGTGTTGTTGTTATAATGAGCCTATAGGTTTGTGTTGTTGTTATATTGAGCCTATAGGTTTGTGTTGTTGTCATAATGACCCTATAGGTTTGTGTTGTTGTCATATTGAGCCGATAGGTTTGTGTTGTTCTATTGATCCTATAGGTTTGTGTTGTTGTTATAATGAGCCTATAGGTTTGTGTTGTTGTTCTATTGAGCCTATAGGTTTGTGTTGTTGTTATCATGAGCCTATAGGTTTGTGTTGTTATTGAGCATATAGGTTTGTGTGTGGTGAAATTGAGCCTATAGGTTTGTGTTGTTATTGAGCCTATAGGTTTGTGTTGTTGTTATAATGAGAATATAGGTTTGTGTTGCTATATTGAGCCTATAGGTTTGTGTTGTTGTTACATTGAGCCCATAGTTTTGCGTTGTTGTTCTATTGATCCTATAGGTTTGTGGTGTTGTTATAATGAGCCTATAGGTTTGTGTTGTTATTGAGGCTATAGGTTTGTGTTGTTGTTCTATTGAGCCTATAGGTTTGTGTTGTTGTTATAATGAGCCTATAGGTTTGTGTTGTTTTTGAGCCTATAGGTTTGTGTTGTTGTTATATTGAGCCTATAGGTTTGTGTGTGGTGACATTGAGCCTATAGGTTTGTCTTGTTGTTATAATGAGCCTATAGGTTTGTGTTGTTGTTATAATGAGTCTATAGGTTTATGTTGTTGTTACACTGAGCCTATAGGTTTGTGTTGTTGTTATAATGAGTCTATAGGTTTGTGTTGTTGTTACACTGAGCCTATAGGTTTGTGTTGTTGTTATAATGAGCCTATAGGTTTGTGTTGTTATTTAGCCTATAGGTTTGTGTTGTTGTTCTATTGATCCTATAGGTTTGTGTTGTTATTTAGCCTATAGGTTTGTGTTGTTGTTATAATGAGCCTATAGGTTTGTGTGTGGTGACATTGAGCCTATAGGTTTGTCTTGTTGTTATAATGAGTCTATAGGTTTGTGTTGTTGTTATAATGAGTCTATAGGTTTGTGTTGTTGTTACACTGAGCCTATAGGTTTGTGTTGTTATTGAGGCTATAGGTTTGTGTTGTTCTTGAGGCTATAGGTTTGTGTTGTTCTTGAGGCTATAGGTTTGTGTTGTTCTATTGAGCCTATAGGTTTGTGTTGTTGTTATAATGAGCCTATAGGTTTGTGTTATTGAGCCTATAGGTTTGTGTTGTTGTTCTATTGAGTCTATAGGTTTGTGTTGTTGTTCTATTGATCCTATAGGTTTGTGTTGTTATTTAGCCTATAGGTTTGTGTTGTTGTTATAATGACTCTATAGGTTTGTGTTGTTGTTATAATGACTCTATAGGTTTGTGTTGCTATATTGACCCTATAGGTTTGTGTTGTTGTTATAATGAGTCTATAGGTTTGTGTTGTTGTTATAACGATCCTATAGGTTTGTGCTGTTGTTATATTGAGCCGATAGGTTTGTGCTGTTGTTATATTGAGCCTATAGGTTTGTGTTGTTGTTCTATTGATCCTATAGGTTTGTGTTGTTGTTCTATTGATCCTATAGGTTTGTGTTGTTGTTATAATGAGTCTATAGGTTTGTGTGTGGTTACATTGAGCCTATAGGTTTGTGTTGTTGTTATAATGAGCCTATAGGTTTGTGTTGTTGTTATATTGAGCCTATAGGTTTGTGTTGTTGTCATAATGACCCTATAGGTTTGTGTTGTTGTCATATTGAGCCGATAGGTTTGTGTTGTTCTATTGATCCTATAGGTTTGTGTTGTTCTATTGATCCTATAGGTTTGTGTTGTTGTTATAATGAGCCTATAGGTTTGTGTTGTTGTTCTATTGAGCCTATAGGTTTGTGTTGTTGTTATCATGAGCCTATAGGTTTGTGTTGTTATTGAGCATATAGGTTTGTGTGTGGTGACATTGAGCCTATAGGTTTGTGTTGTTATTGAGCCTATAGGTTTGTGTGTGGTGACATTGAGCCTATAGGTTTGTCTTGTTGTTATAATGAGCCTATAGGTTTGTGTTGTTGTTATAATGAGAATATAGGTTTGTGTTGCTATATTGAGCCTATAGGTTTGTGTTGTTGTTACATTGAGCCCATAGTTTTGCGTTGTTGTTCAATTGATCCTATAGGTTTGTGGTGTTGTTATAATGAGCCTATAGGTTTGTGTTGTTGTTCTATTGAGCCTATAGGTTTGTGTTGTTGTTATAATGAGCCTATAGGTTTGTGTTGTTTTTGAGCCTATAGGTTTGTGTTGTTGTTATATTGAGCCTATAGGTTTGTGTGTGGTGACATTGAGCCTATAGGTTTGTCTTGTTGTTATAATGAGCCTATAGGTTTGTGTTGTTGTTATAATGAGCCTATAGGTTTGTGTTGTTGTTATAATGAGTCTATAGGTTTATGTTGTTGTTACACTGAGCCTATAGGTTTGTGTTGTTGTTATAATGAGCCTATAGGTTTGTGCTGTTGTTCTATTGAGCCTATAGGTTTGTGTTGTTGTTATAATGAGCCTATAGGTTTGTGTGTGGTGACATTGAGCCTATAGGTTTGTCTTGTTGTTATAATGAGCCTATAGGTTTGTGTTGTTGTTATAATGGGCCTATAGGTTTGTGTTGTTGTTATAATGGGCCTATAGGTTTGTGTTGTTATTGAGGCTATAGGTTTGTGTTGTTGTTCGATTGAGCCTATAGGTTTGTGTTGTTGTTATAATGAGCCTATAGGTTTGTGTTGTTATTGAGCCTATAGGTTTGTGTTGTTGTTATAATGAGTCTATAGGTTTGTGTTGCTATATTGACCCTATAGGTTTGTGTTGTTGTTATAATGAGTCTATAGGTTTGTGTTGTTGTTATAACGATCCTATAGGTTTATGTGTTTGTCATATTGAGCCTATAGGTTTGTGTTGTTGTTATAATGAGTCTATAGGTTTGTGTTGTTGTTCTAATGAGTCTATAGGTTTTATGTTTTTGTCATATTGAGCCCATAGGTTTGTGTTGTTGTTACATTGAGCCCATAGGTTTGTGTTGTTGTTATAATGACCCTATAGGTTTATGTTGTTGTTATAATGATCCTCTAGGTTTGTGTTGTTGTTATAATGACTCTATAGGTTTGTGTTGCTATATTGACCCTATAGGTTTGTGTTGTTGTTATAATGAGTCTATAGGTTTGTGTTGTTGTTATAATGAGTCTATAGGTTTGTGTTGTTGTTATAACGATCCTATAGGTTTGTGTTGTTGTTATATTGAGCCTATAGGTTTGTGTTGTTGTTCTATTGATCCTATAGGTTTGTGTTGTTGTTATAATGAGTCTATAGCTTTGTGTGTGGTTACATTGAGCCTATAGGTTTGTGTTGTTGTTATAATGAGCCTATAGGTTTGTGTAGTTGTTATAATGACTCTATAGGTTTGTGATGTTGTTATATTGAGCCTATAGGTTTGTGTTGTTGTCATAATGACCCTATAGGTTTGTGTTGTTGTCATATTGAGCCTATAGGTTTGTGTTGTTCTATTGATCCTATAGGTTTGTGTTGTTGTTATAATGAGCCTATAGGTTTGTGTTGTTGTTCTATTGAGCCTATAGGTTTGTGTTGTTGTTATCATGAGCCAATAGGTTTGTGTTGTTATTGAGCATATAGGTTTGTGTGTGGTGACATTGAGCCTATAGGTTTGTGTTGTTATTGAGCCTATAGGTTTGTGTTGTTGTTATAATGAGAATATAGGTTTGTGTTGCTATATTGAGCCTATAGGTTTGTGTTCTATTGATCCTATAGGTTTGTGTTGTTGTTCTATTGGTCCTATAGGTTTGTGGTGTTGTTGTATTGATCCTATAGGTTTTTGTTGTTTTTATATTGAGTCTATAGGTTTGTGTTGTTGTTATAATGGGCCTATAGGTTTGTGTTGTTATTGAGGCTATAGGTTTGTGTTGTTGTTATAATGAGCCTATAGGTTTGTGTTGTTGTTATAATGAGCCTATAGGTTTGTGTTATTGAGCCTATAGGTTTGTGTTGTTGTTATATTGAGCCTATAGGTTTGTGTGTGGTGACATTGAGCCTATAGGTTTGTCTTGTTGTTATAATGAGCCTATAGGTTTGTGTTGTTGTTATAATGAGTCTATAGGTTTGTGTTGTTGTTACACTGAGCCTATAGGTTTGTGTTGTTATTGAGGCTATAGGTTTGTGTTGTTCTATTGAGCCTATAGGTTTGTGTTGTTGTTATAATGAGCCTATAGGTTTGTGTTGTTATTGAGCCTATAGGTTTGTGTTGTTGTTCTATTGAGTCTATAGGTTTGTGTTGTTGTTCTATTGAGCCTATAGGTTTGTGTTGTTGTTCTATTGAGTCTATAGGTTTGTGTTGTTGTTCTATTGATCCTATAGGTTTGTGTTGTTGTTATAATGAGCCTATAGGTTTGTGTTGTTATTTAGCCTATAGGTTTGTGTTGTTGTTATAATGAGCCTATAGGTTTGTGTGTGGTGACATTGAGCCTATAGGTTTGTCTTGTTGTTATAATGAGCCTATAGGTTTGTGTTGTTGTTATAATGAGCCTATAGGTTTGTGTTGTTGTTCTATTGATCCTATAGGTTTGTGTTGTTATTTAGCCTATAGGTTTGTGTTGTTGTTATAATGAGCCTATAGGTTTGTGTGTGGTGACGTTGAGCCTATAGGTTTGTCTTGTTGTTATAATGAGTCTATAGGTTTGTGTTGTTGTTATAATGAGTCTATAGGTTTGTGTTGTTGTTACACTGAGCCTATAGGTTTGTGTTGTTATTGAGGCTATAGGTTTGTGTTGTTCTTGAGGCTATAGGTTTGTGTTGTTCTTGAGGCTATAGGTTTGTGTTGTTCTATTGAGCCTATAGGTTTGTGTTGTTGTTATAATGAGCCTATAGGTTTGTGTTGTTATTGAGCCTATAGGTTTGTGTTGTTGTTCTATTGAGTCTATAGGTTTGTGTTGTTGTTCTATTGATCCTATAGGTTTGTGTTGTTGTTATAATGAGCCTATAGGTTTGTGGTTATTTAGCCTATAGGTTTGTGTTGTTGTTATAATGACTCTATAGGTTTGTGTTGCTATATTGACCCTATAGGTTTGTGTTGTTGTTATAATGACTCTATAGGTTTGTGTTGCTATATTGACCCTATAGGTTTGTGTTGTTGTTATAATGAGTCTATAGGTTTGTGTTGTTGTTATAACGATCCTATAGGTTTGTGCTGTTGTTATATTGAGCCTATAGGTTTGTGCTGTTGTTATATTGAGCCTATAGGTTTGTGTTGTTGTTCTATTGATCCTATAGGTTTGTGTTGTTGTTCTATTGATCCTATAGGTTTGTGTTGTTGTTATAATGAGTCTATAGGTTTGTGTGTGGTGACATTGAGCCTATAGGTTTGTGTTGTTATTGAGCCTATAGGTTTGTGTTGTTGTTATAATGAGAATATAGGTTTGTGTTGCTATATTGAGCCTATAGGTTTGTGTTGTTGTTACATTGAGCCCATAGTTTTGCGTTGTTGTTCTATTGATCCTATAGGTTTGTGGTGTTGTTATAATGAGCCTATAGGTTTGTGTTGTTATTGAGGCTATAGGTTTGTGTTGTTGTTCTATTGAGCCTATAGGTTTGTGTTGTTGTTATAATGAGCCTATAGGTTTGTGTTGTTTTTGAGCCTATAGGTTTGTGTTGTTGTTATATTGAGCCTATAGGTTTGTGTGTGGTGACATTGAGCCTATAGGTTTGTCTTGTTGTTATAATGAGCCTATAGGTTTGTGTTGTTGTTATAATGAGTCTATAGGTTTATGTTGTTGTTACACTGAGCCTATAGGTTTGTGTTGTTGTTATAATGAGTCTATAGGTTTGTGTTGTTGTTACACTGAGCCTATAGGTTTGTGTTGTTGTTATAATGAGCCTATAGGTTTATGTTGTTATTTAACCTATAGGTTTGTGTTGTTGTTCTATTGATCCTATAGGTTTGTGTTGTTATTTAGCCTATAGGTTTGTGTTGTTGTTATAATGAGCCTATAGGTTTGTGTGTGGTGACATTGAGCCTATAGGTTTGTCTTGTTGTTATAATGAGTCTATAGGTTTGTGTTGTTGTTATAATGAGTCTATAGGTTTGTGTTGTTGTTACACTGAGCCTATAGGTTTGTGTTGTTATTGAGGCTATAGGTTTGTGTTGTTCTTGAGGCTATAGGTTTGTGTTGTTCTTGAGGCTATAGGTTTGTGTTGTTCTATTGAGCCTATAGGTTTGTGTTGTTGTTATAATGAGCCTATAGGTTTGTGTTATTGAGCCTATAGGTTTGTGTTGTTGTTCTATTGAGTCTATAGGTTTGTGTTGTTGTTCTATTGATCCTATAGGTTTGTGTTGTTGTTATAATGAGCCTATAGGTTTGTGTTGTTATTTAGCCTATAGGTTTGTGTTTTTGTTATAATGACTCTATAGGTTTGTGTTGCTATATTGACCCTATAGGTTTGTGTTGTTGTTATAATGAGTCTATAGGTTTGTGTTGTTGTTATAACGATCCTATAGGTTTGTGTTGTTGTTATAATGGGCCTATAGGTTTGTGTTGTTATTGAGGCTATAGGTTTGTGTTGTTGTTATAATGAGCCTATAGGTTTGTGTTGTTGTTATAATGAGCCTATAGGTTTGTGTTATTGAGCCTATAGGTTTGTGTTGTTGTTATATTGAGCCTATAGGTTTGTGTGTGGTGACATTGAGCCTATAGGTTTGTCTTGTTGTTATAATGAGCCTATAGGTTTGTGTTGTTGTTATAATGACTCTATAGGTTTGTGTTGCTATATTGACCCTATAGGTTTGTGTTGTTGTTATAATGACTCTATAGGTTTGTGTTGCTATATTGACCCTATAGGTTTGTGTTGTTGTTATAATGAGTCTATAGGTTTGTGTTGTTGTTATAACGATCCTATAGGTTTGTGCTGTTGTTATATTGAGCCTATAGGTTTGTGCTGTTGTTATATTGAGCCTATAGGTTTGTGTTGTTGTTCTATTGATCCTATAGGTTTGTGTTGTTGTTCTATTGATCCTATAGGTTTGTGTTGTTGTTATAATGAGTCTATAGGTTTGTGTGTGGTGACATTGAGCCTATAGGTTTGTGTTGTTATTGAGCCTATAGGTTTGTGTTGTTGTTATAATGAGAATATAGGTTTGTGTTGCTATATTGAGCCTATAGGTTTGTGTTGTTGTTACATTGAGCCCATAGTTTTGCGTTGTTGTTCTATTGATCCTATAGGTTTGTGGTGTTGTTATAATGAGCCTATAGGTTTGTGTTGTTATTGAGGCTATAGGTTTGTGTTGTTGTTCTATTGAGCCTATAGGTTTGTGTTGTTGTTATAATGAGCCTATAGGTTTGTGTTGTTTTTGAGCCTATAGGTTTGTGTTGTTGTTATATTGAGCCTATAGGTTTGTGTGTGGTGACATTGAGCCTATAGGTTTGTCTTGTTTTTATAATGAGCCTATAGGTTTGTGTTGTTGTTATAATGAGTCTATAGGTTTATGTTGTTGTTACACTGAGCCTATAGGTTTGTGTTGTTGTTATAATGAGTCTATAGGTTTGTGTTGTTGTTACACTGAGCCTATAGGTTTGTGTTGTTGTTATAATGAGCCTATAGGTTTATGTTGTTATTTAACCTATAGGTTTGTGTTGTTGTTCTATTGATCCTATAGGTTTGTGTTGTTATTTAGCCTATAGGTTTGTGTTGTTGTTATAATGAGCCTATAGGTTTGTGTGTGGTGACATTGAGCCTATAGGTTTGTCTTGTTGTTATAATGAGTCTATAGGTTTGTGTTGTTGTTATAATGAGTCTATAGGTTTGTGTTGTTGTTACACTGAGCCTATAGGTTTGTGTTGTTATTGAGGCTATAGGTTTGTGTTGTTCTTGAGGCTATAGGTTTGTGTTGTTCTTGAGGCTATAGGTTTGTGTTGTTCTATTGAGCCTATAGGTTTGTGTTGTTGTTATAATGAGCCTATAGGTTTGTGTTATTGAGCCTATAGGTTTGTGTTGTTGTTCTATTGAGTCTATAGGTTTGTGTTGTTGTTCTATTGATCCTATAGGTTTGTGTTGTTGTTATAATGAGCCTATAGGTTTGTGTTGTTATTTAGCCTATAGGTTTGTGTTGTTGTTATAATGACTCTATAGGTTTGTGTTGCTATATTGACCCTATAGGTTTGTGTTGTTGTTATAATGAGTCTATAGGTTTGTGTTGTTGTTATAACGATCCTATAGGTTTGTGCTGTTGTTATAATGAGCCTATAGGTTTGTGTTGTTGTTATATTGAGCCTATAGGTTTGTGTTGTTGTCATAATGACCCTATAGGTTTGTGTTGTTGTCATATTGAGCCGATAGGTTTGTGTTGTTCTATTGATCCTATAGGTTTGTGTTGTTCTATTGATCCTATAGGTTTGTGTTGTTGTTATAATGAGCCTATAGGTTTGTGTTGTTGTTCTATTGAGCCTATAGGTTTGTGTTGTTGTTATCATGAGCCTATAGGTTTGTGTTGTTATTGAGCATATAGGTTTGTGTGTGGTGACATTGAGCCTATAGGTTTGTGTTGTTATTGAGCCTATAGGTTTGTGTCGTTGTTATAATGAGAATATAGGTTTGTGTTGCTATATTGAGCCTATAGGTTTGTGTTCTATTGATCCTATAGGTTTCTGTTGTTGTTCTATTGGTCCTATAGGTTTGTGGTGTTGTTGTATTGATCCTATAGGTTTTTGTTGTTTTTATATTGAGTCTATAGGTTTGTGTTGTTGTTATAATGGGCCTATAGGTTTGTGTTGTTATTGAGCCTATAGGTTTGTGTGTGGTGACATTGAGCCTATAGGTTTGTCTTGTTGTTATAATGAGCCTATAGGTTTGTGTTGTTGTTATAATGAGAATATAGGTTTGTGTTGCTATATTGAGCCTATAGGTTTGTGTTGTTGTTACATTGAGCCCATAGTTTTGCGTTGTTGTTATAATGACCCTATAGGTTTATGTTGTTGTTATAATGATCCTCTAGGTTTGTGTTGTTGTTATATTGAGCCTATAGGTTTGTGTTGTTGTTATAATGAGCCTATAGGTTTGTGTTGTTTTTGAGCCTATAGGTTTGTGTTGTTGTTATATTGAGCCTATAGGTTTGTGTCTGGTGACATTGAGCCTATAGGTTTGTCTTGTTGTTATAATGAGCCTAAAGGTTTGTGTTGTTGTTATAATGAGTCTATAGGTTTATGTTGTTGTTACACTGAGCCTATAGGTTTGTGTTGTTGTTATAATGAGCCTATAGGTTTGTGCTGTTGTTCTATTGAGCCTATAGGTTTGTGTTGTTGTTATAATGAGCCTATAGGTTTGTGTGTGGTGACATTGAGCCTATAGGTTTGTCTTGTTGTTATAATGAGCCTATAGGTTTGTGTTGTTGTTATAATGAGTCTATAGGTTTATGTTGTTGTTACACTGAGCCTATAGGTTTATGTTGTTGTTACACTGAGCCTATAGGTTTGTGTTGTTGTTATAATGAGCCTATAGGTTTGTGCTGTTGTTCTATTGAGCCTATAGGTTTGTGTTGTTGTTATAATGAGCTTATCGGTTTGTGTTGTTGTTATAATGAGCTTATCGGTTTGTGTTGTTGTCATAATGACCCTATAGGTTTGTGTTGTTGTTATATTGAGCCTATAGGTTTGTGTTGTTGTTCTATTGAGAATATAGGTGTGTGTTGCTATATTCAGCCTATAGGTTTGTGTTGTTGTTCTATTGAGCCTATAGGTTTGTGTTGTTGTTATCATGAGCCTATAGGTTTGTGGTGTTATTGAGCATATAGGTTTGTGTGTGGTGACATTGAGCCTATAGGTTTGTGTTGTTATTGAGCCTATAGGTTTGTGTTGTTGTTATAATGAGAATATAGGTTTGTGTTGCTATATTGAGCCTATAGGTTTGTGTTCTATTGATCCTATAGGTTTGTGTTGTTGTTCTATTGGTCCTATAGGTTTGTGGTGTTGTTGTATTGATCCTATAGGTTTTTGTTGTTTTTATATTGAGTCTATAGGTTTGTGTTGTTGTTATAATGGGCCTATAGGTTTGTGTTGTTATTGAGGCTATAGGTTTGTGTTGTTGTTCGATTGAGCCTATAGGTTTGTGTTGTTGTTATAATGAGCCTATAGGTTTGTGTTGTTATTGAGCCTATAGGTTTGTGTTGTTGTTATATTGAGCCTATAGGTTTGTGTGTGGTGACATTGAGCCTATAGGTTTGTCTTGTTGTTATAATGAGCCTATAGGTTTGTGTTGTTGTTATAATGAGTCTATAGGTTTGTGTTGTTGTTACACTGAGCCTATAGGTTTGTGTTGTTATTGAGGCTATAGGTTTGTGTTGTTCTATTGAGCCTATAGGTTTGTGTTGTTGTTATAATGAGCCTATAGGTTTGTGTTGTTATTGAGCCTATAGGTTTGTGTTGTTGTTCTATTGAGCCTATAGGTTTGTGTTGTTGTTCTATTGAGTCTATAGGTTTGTGTTGTTGTTCTATTGATCCTATAGGTTTGTGTTGTTGTTATAATGAGCCTATAGGTTAGTGTTGTTATTTAGCCTATAGGTTTGTGTTGTTGTTATAATGACTCTATAGGTTTGTGTTGTTGTTATATTGACCCTATAGGTTTGTGTTGTTGTTATAATGAGTCTATAGGTTTGTGTTGTTGTTATAACGATCCTATAGGTTCATGTGTTTGTCATATTGATCCTATAGGTTTGTGTTGTTGTTCTATTGATCCTATAGGTTTGTGTTGTTGTTCTATTGATCCTATAGGTTTGTGGTGTTGTCATATTGAGCCTATAGGTTTGTGTTGTTGTTCTATTGATCCTATTGGTTTGTGTTGTTGTTATAATGACTCTATAGGTTTGTGTTGTTGTTACACTGAGCCTATAGGTTTGTGTTGTTGTTACACTGAGCCTATAGGTTTGTGTTGTTGTTATAATGAGCCTATAGGTTTGTGCTGTTGTTCTATTGAGCCTATAGGTTTGTGTTGTTGTTATAATGAGCTTATCGGTTTGTGTTGTTGTTATATTGAGCCTATAGGTTTGTGTTGTTGTCATAATGACCCTATAGGTTTTTGTTGTTGTTATATTGAGCCTATGGGTTTGTGTTGTTATTCTATTGAGAATATAGGTTTGTGTTGCTATATTCAGCCTATAGGTTTGTGTTGTTGTTACATTGAGCCCATAGTTTTGTGTTGTTGTTATAATGAGCCTATAGGTTTGTGTTGTTATTTAGCCTATAGGTTTGTGTGTGGTGACATTGAGCCTATAGGTTTGTCTTGTTGTTATAATGAGCCTATAGGTTTGTGTTGTTGTTATAATGAGAATATAGATTTGTGTTGCTATATTGAGCCCTAAAGGTTTGTGTTGTTGTTACATTGAGCCCATAGTTTTGTGTTGTTGTTATAATGACCCTATAGGTTTATGTTGTTGTTATAATGATCCTCTAGGTTTGTGTTGTTGTTATATTGAGCCTATAGGTTTGTGTTGTTGTTATAATGAGCCTATAGGAAAGTGTTGTTGTTATAATGACTCTATAGGTTTGTGTTATTGTTATATTGAGCCTATAGGTTTGTGTTGTTGTCATATTGAGCCTATAGGTTTGTGTTGTTGTTCTATTGATCCTATAGGTTTGTGTTGTTGTTATAATGAGTGTATAGGTTTGTGTTGTTGTTATAATGAGTCTATAGGTTTGTGTGTTTGTCATATTGAGCCTATAGGTTTGTTTTGTTGTCATATTGAGCCTATAGGTTTGTGTTGTTGTTATAATGAGTGTATAGGTTTGTGTTGTTGTTATAATGAGTGTATAGGTTTGTGTTGTTGTTATAATGAGTCTATAGGTTTGTGTGTTTGTCATATTGAGCCTATAGGTTTGTGTTCTATTGATCCTATAGGTTTGTGGTGTTGTTGTATTGATCTTATAGGTTTTTGTTGTTGTTATATTGAGTCTATAGGTTTGCGTTGTTGTTATAATGAGCCTATAGGTTTGTGTTGTTATTGAGGCTATTGGTTTGTGTTGTTGTTCTATTGAGCCTATAGGTTTGTGTTGTTGTTATAATGAGCCTATAGGTTTGTGTTGTTATTGAGCCTATAGGTTTGTGTTGTTGTTATATTGAGTCTATAGGTTTGTGTTGTTGTTCTATTGATCCTATAGGTTTGTGTTGTTGTTATAATGAGCCTATAGGTTTGTGTTGTTATTTAGCCTATAGGTTTGTGTTGTTGTTATAATGACTCTATAGGTTTGTGTTGCTATATTGACCCTATAGGTTTGTGTTGTTGTTATAATGAGTCTATAGGTTTGTGTTGTTGTTATAACGATCCTATAGGTTTATGTGTTTGTCATATTGAGCCTATAGGTTTGTGTTGTTATAATGAGTCTATAGGTTTGTGTTGTTGTTCTAATGAGTCTATAGGTTTTATGTTTTTGTCATATTGAGCCCATAGGTTTGTGTTGTTGTTACATTGAGCCCATAGGTTTGTGTTGTTGTTATAATGACCCTATAGGTTTATGTTGTTGTTATAATGATCCTTTAGGTTTGTGTTGTTGTTATAATGACTCTATAGGTTTGTGTTGCTATATTGACCCTATAGGGTTGTGTTGTTGTTATAATGAGTCTATAGGTTTGTGTTGTTGTTATAATGAGTCTATAGGTTTGTGTTGTTGTTATAACGATCCTATAGGTTTGTGTTGTTGTTATATTGAGCCTATAGGTTTGTGTTGTTGTTCTATTGATCCTATAGGTTTGTGTTGTTGTTATAATGAGTCTATAGGTTTGTGTGTGGTTACATTGAGCCTATAGGTTTGTGTTGTTGTTATAATGAGCCTATAGGTTTGTGTAGTTGTTATAATGACTCTATAGGTTTGTGATGTTGTTATATTGAGCCTATAGGTTTGTGTTGTTGTCATAATGACCCTATAGGTTTGTGTTGTTGTCATATTGAGCCTATAGGTTTGTGTTGTTCTATTGATCCTATAGGTTTGTGTTGTTGTTATAATGAGCCTATAGGTTTGTGTTGTTGTTATAATGAGCCTATAGGTTTGTGTTGTTGTTCTATTGAGCCTATAGGTTTGTGTTGTTGTTATCATGAGCCAATAGGTTTGTGTTGTTATTGAGCCTATAGGTTTGTGTTGTTATTGAGCCTATAGGTTTGTGTTGTTGTTATAATGAGAATATAGGTTTGTGTTGCTATATTGAGCCTATAGGTTTGTGTTCTATTGATCCTATAGGTTTGTGTTGTTGTTCTATTGGTCCTATAGGTTTGTGGTGTTGTTGTATTGATCCTATAGGTTTTTGTTGTTTTTATATTGAGTCTATAGGTTTGTGTTGTTGTTATAATGGGCCTATAGGTTTGTGTTGTTATTGAGGCTATAGGTTTGTGTTGTTGTTCAATTGAGCCTATAGGTTTGTGTTGTTGTTATAATGAGCCTATAGGTTTGTGTTGTTATTGAGCCTATAGGTTTGTGTTGTTGTTATATTGAGCCTATAGGTTTGTGTGTGGTGACATTGAGCCTATAGGTTTGTCTTGTTGTTATAATGAGCCTATAGGTTTGTGTTGTTGTTATAATGAGTCTATAGGTTTGTGTTGTTGTTACACTGAGCCTATAGGTTTGTGTTGTTATTGAGGCTATAGGTTTGTGTTGTTATTGAGGCTATAGGTTTGTGTTGTTCTATTGAGCCTATAGGTTTGTGTTGTTGTTATAATGAGCCTATAGGTTTGTGTTGTTATTTAGCCTATAGGTTTGTGTTGTTATTTAGCCTATAGGTTTGTGTTGTTGTTATAATGAGCCTATAGGTTTGTGTTGTTGTTATAATGAGCCTATAGGTTTGTGTTGTTGTTATAATGAGCCTATAGGTTTGTGTCGTTGTTATAATGAGCCTATAGGTTTGTGTGTGGTGACATTGAGCCTATAGGTTTGTCTTGTTGTTATATTGAGCCTATAGGTTTGTGTTGTTGTTATAATGAGTCTATAGGTTTGTGTTGTTGTTACACTGAGCCTATAGGTTTGTGTTGTTGTTATAATGAGCCTATAGGTTTGTGTTGTTATTTAGCCTATAGGTTTGTGTTGTTGTTCTATTGATCCTATAGGTTTGTGTTGTTATTTAGCCTATAGGTTTGTGTTGTTGTTATAATGAGCCTATAGGTTTGTGTGTGGTGACATTGAGCCTATAGGTTTGTCTTGTTGTTATAATGAGTCTATAGGTTTGTGTTGTTGTTATAATGAGTCTATAGGTTTGTGTTGTTGTTACACTGAGCCTATAGGTTTGTGTTGTTATTGAGGCTATAGGTTTGTGTTGTTCTTGAGGCTATAGGTTTGTGTTGTTCTTGAGGCTATAGGTTTGTGTTGTTCTATTGAGCCTATAGGTTTGTGTTGTTGTTATAATGAGCCTATAGGTTTGTGTTGTTATTGAGCCTATAGGTTTGTGTTGTTGTTCTATTGAGTCTATAGGTTTGTGTTGTTGTTCTATTGATCCTATAGGTTTGTGTTGTTGTTATAATGAGCCTATAGGTTTGTGGTTATTTAGCCTATAGGATTGTGTTGTTGTTATAATGACTCTATAGGTTTGTGTTGCTATATTGACCCTATAGGTTTGTGTTGTTGTTATAATGACTCTATAGGTTTGTGTTGCTATATTGACCCTATAGGTTTGTGTTGTTGTTATAATGAGTCTATAGGTTTGTGTTGTTGTTATAACGATCCTATAGGTTTGTGCTGTTGTTATATTGAGCCTATAGGTTTGTGCTGTTGTTATATTGAGCCTATAGGTTTGTGTTGTTGTTCTATTGATCCTATAGGTTTGTGTTGTTGTTCTATTGATCCTATAGGTTTGTGTTGTTGTTATAATGAGTCTATAGGTTTGTGTGTGGTTACATTGAGCCTATAGGTTTGTGTTGTTGTTATAATGAGCCTATAGGTTTGTGTTGTTGTTATATTGAGCCTATAGGTTTGTGTTGTTGTCATAATGACCCTATAGGTTTGTGTTGTTGTCATATTGAGCCTATAGGTTTGTGTTGTTCTATTGATCCTATAGGTTTGTGTTGTTCTATTGATCCTATAGGTTTGTGTTGTTGTTATAATGAGCCTATAGGTTTGTGTTGTTGTTCTATTGAGCCTATAGGTTTGTGTTGTTGTTATCATGAGCCTATAGGTTTGTGTTGTTATTGAGCATATAGGTTTGTGTGTGGTGACATTGAGCCTATAGGTTTGTGTTGTTATTGAGCCTATAGGTTTGTGTTGTTGTTATAATGAGAATATAGGTTTGTGTTGCTATATTGAGCCTATAGGTTTGTGTTGTTGTTACATTGAGCCCATAGTTTTGCGTTGTTGTTCTATTGATCCTATAGGTTTGTGGTGTTGTTATAATGAGCCTATAGGTTTGTGTTGTTATTGAGGCTACAGGTTTGTGTTGTTGTTCTATTGAGCCTATAGGTTTGTGTTGTTGTTATAATGAGCCTATAGGTTTGTGTTGTTTTTGAGCCTATAGGTTTGTGTTGGTGTTATATTGAGCCTATAGGTTTGTGTGTGGTGACATTGAGCCTATAGGTTTGTCTTGTTGTTATAATGAGCCTATAGGTTTGTGTTGTTGTTATAATGAGTCTATAGGTTTATGTTGTTGTTACACTGAGCCTATAGGTTTGTGTTGTTGTTATAATGAGTCTATAGGTTTGTGTTGTTGTTACACTGAGCCTATAGGTTTGTGTTGTTGTTATAATGAGTCTATAGGTTTGTGTTGTTGTTACACTGAGCCTATAGGTTTGTGTTGTTATTGAGGCTATAGGTTTGTGTTGTTCTTGAGGCTATAGGTTTGTGTTGTTCTTGAGGCTATAGGTTTGTGTTGTTCTATTGAGCCTATAGGTTTGTGTTGTTGTTATAATGAGCCTATAGGTTTGTGTTGTTATTGAGCCTATAGGTTTGTGTTGTTGTTCTATTGAGTCTATAGGTTTGTGTTGTTGTTCTATTGATCCTATAGGTTTGTGTTGTTGTTATAATGAGCCTATAGGTTTGTGGTTATTTAGCCTATAGGTTTGTGTTGTTGTTATAATGACTCTATAGGTTTGTGTTGCTATATTGACCCTATAGGTTTGTGTTGTTGTTATAATGACTCTATAGGTTTGTGTTGCTATATTGACCCTATAGGTTTGTGTTGTTGTTATAATGAGTCTATAGGTTTGTGTTGTTGTTATAACGATCCTATAGGTTTGTGCTGTTGTTATATTGAGCCTATAGGTTTGTGCTGTTGTTATATTGAGCCTATAGGTTTGTGTTGTTGTTCTATTGATCCTATAGGTTTGTGTTGTTGTTCTATTGATCCTATAGGTTTGTGTTGTTGTTATAATGAGTCTATAGGTTTGTGTGTGGTTACATTGAGCCTATAGGTTTGTGTTGTTGTTATAATGAGCCTATAGGTTTGTGTTGTTGTTATATTGAGCCTATAGGTTTGTGTTGTTGTCATAATGACCCTATAGGTTTGTGTTGTTGTCATATTGAGCCGATAGGTTTGTGTTGTTCTATTGATCCTATAGGTTTGTGTTGTTCTATTGATCCTATAGGTTTGTGTTGTTGTTATAATGAGCCTATAGGTTTGTGTTGTTGTTCTATTGAGCCTATAGGTTTGTGTTGTTGTTATCATGAGCCTATAGGTTTGTGTTGTTATTGAGCATATAGGTTTGTGTGTGGTGACATTGAGCCTATAGGTTTGTGTTGTTATTGAGCCTATAGGTTTGTGTTGTTGTTATAATGAGAATATAGGTTTGTGTTGCTATATTGAGCCTATAGGTTTGTGTTGTTGTTACATTGAGCCCATAGTTTTGCGTTGTTGTTCTATTGATCCTATAGGTTTGTGGTGTTGTTATAATGAGCCTATAGGTTTGTGTTGTTATTGAGGCTATAGGTTTGTGTTGTTGTTCTATTGAGCCTATAGGTTTGTGTTGTTGTTATAATGAGCCTATAGGTTTGTGTTGTTTTTGAGCCTATAGGTTTGTGTTGTTGTTATATTGAGCCTATAGGTTTGTGTGTGGTGACATTGAGCCTATAGGTTTGTCTTGTTGTTATAATGAGCCTATAGGTTTGTGTTGTTGTTATAATGAGTCTATAGGTTTATGTTGTTGTTACACTGAGCCTATAGGTTTGTGTTGTTGTTATAATGAGTCTATAGGTTTGTGTTGTTGTTACACTAAGCCTATAGGTTTGTGTTGTTGTTATAATGAGCCTATAGGTTTGTGTTGTTATTTAGCCTATAGGTTTGTGTTGTTGTTCTATTGATCCTATAGGTTTGTGTTGTTATTTAGCCTATAGGTTTGTGTTGTTGTTATAATGACCCTATAGGTTTGTGTTGTTGTCATATTGAGCCTATAGGTTTGTGTTGTTCTATTGATCCTATAGGTTTGTGTTGTTGTTATAATGAGCCTATAGGTTTGTGTTGTTGTTATAATGAGTCTATAGGTTTGTGTTGTTGTTCTATTGAGCCTATAGGTTTGTGTTGTTGTTATCATGAGCCAATAGGTTTGTGTTGTTATTGAGCATATAGGTTTGTGTGTGGTGACATTGAGCCTATAGGTTTGTGTTGTTATTGAGCCTATAGGTTTGTGTTGTTGTTATAATGAGAATATAGGTTTGTGTTGCTATATTGAGCCTATAGGTTTGTGTTCTATTGATCCTATAGGTTTGTGTTGTTGTTCTATTGGTCCTATAGGTTTGTGGTGTTGTTGTATTGATCCTATAGGTTTTTGTTGTTTTTATATTGAGTCTATAGGTTTGTGTTGTTGTTATAATGGGCCTATAGGTTTGTGTTGTTATTGAGGCTATAGGTTTGTGTTGTTGTTCAATTGAGCCTATAGGTTTGTGTTGTTGTTATAATGAGCCTATAGGTTTGTGTTGTTATTGAGCCTATAGGTTTGTGTTGTTGTTATATTGAGCCTATAGGTTTGTGTGTGGTGACATTGAGCCTATAGGTTTGTGTGTGGTGACATTGAGCCTATAGGTTTGTCTTGTTGTTATAATGAGCCTATAGGTTTGTGTTGTTGTTATAATGAGTCTATAGGTTTGTGTTGTTGTTACACTGAGCCTATAGGTTTGTGTTGTTATTGAGGCTATAGGTTTGTGTTGTTATTGAGGCTATAGGTTTGTGTTGTTCTATTGAGCCTATAGGTTTGTGTTGTTGTTATAATGAGCCTATAGGTTTGTGTTGTTGTTATAATGAGCCTATAGGTTTGTGTTGTTATTGAGCCTATAGGTTTGTGTTGTTGTTCTATTGATCCTATAGGTTTGTGTTGTTGTTATAATGAGCCTATAGGTTTGTGTTGTTATTTAGCCTATAGGTTTGTGTTGTTATTTAGCCTATAGGTTTGTGTTGTTGTTATAATGAGCCTATAGGTTTGTGTTGTTGTTATAATGAGCCTATAGGTTTGTGTTGTTGTTATAATGAGCCTATAGGTTTGTGTGTGGTGACATTGAGCCTATAGGTTTGTCTTGTTGTTATAATGAGCCTATAGGTTTGTGTTGTTGTTATAATGAGTCTATAGGTTTGTGTTGTTGTTACACTGAGCCTATAGGTTTGTGTTGTTGTTATAATGAGCCTATAGGTTTGTGTTGTTATTTAGCCTATAGGTTTGTGTTGTTGTTCTATTGATCCTATAGGTTTGTGTTGTTATTTAGCCTATAGGTTTGTGTTGTTGTTATAATGAGCCTATAGGTTTGTGTGTGGTGACATTGAGCCTATAGGTTTGTCTTGTTGTTATAATGAGTCTATAGGTTTGTGTTGTTGTTATAATGAGTCTATAGGTTTGTGTTGTTGTTACACTGAGCCTATAGGTTTGTGTTGTTATTGAGGCTATAGGTTTGTGTTGTTCTTGAGGCTATAGGTTTGTGTTGTTCTTGAGGCTATAGGTTTGTGTTGTTCTATTGAGCCTATAGGTTTGTGTTGTTGTTATAATGAGCCTATAGGTTTGTGTTGTTATTGAGCCTATAGGTTTGTGTTGTTGTTCTATTGAGTCTATAGGTTTGTGTTGTTGTTCTATTGATCCTATAGGTTTGTGTTGTTGTTATAATGAGCCTATAGGTTTGTGGTTATTTAGCCTATAGGTTTGTGTTGTTGTTATAATGACTCTATAGGTTTGTGTTGCTATATTGACCCTATAGGTTTGTGTTGTTGTTATAATGACTCTATAGGTTTGTGTTGCTATATTGACCCTATAGGTTTGTGTTGTTGTTATAATGAGTCTATAGGTTTGTGTTGTTGTTATAACGATCCTATAGGTTTGTGCTGTTGTTATATTGAGCCTATAGGTTTGTGCTGTTGTTATATTGAGCCTATAGGTTTGTGTTGTTGTTCTATTGATCCTATAGGTTTGTGTTGTTGTTCTATTGATCCTATAGGTTTGTGTTGTTGTTATAATGAGTCTATAGGTTTGTGTGTGGTTACATTGAGCCTATAGGTTTGTGTTGTTGTTATAATGAGCCTATAGGTTTGTGTTGTTGTTATATTGAGCCTATAGGTTTGTGTTGTTGTCATAATGACCCTATAGGTTTGTGTTGTTGTCATATTGAGCCTATAGGTTTGTGTTGTTCTATTGATCCTATAGGTTTGTGTTGTTCTATTGATCCTATAGGTTTGTGTTGTTGTTATAATGAGCCTATAGGTTTGTGTTGTTGTTCTATTGAGCCTATAGGTTTGTGTTGTTGTTATCATGAGCCTATAGGTTTGTGTTGTTATTGAGCATATAGGTTTGTGTGTGGTGACATTGAGCCTATAGGTTTGTGTTGTTATTGAGCCTATAGGTTTGTGTTGTTGTTATAATGAGAATATAGGTTTGTGTTGCTATATTGAGCCTATAGGTTTGTGTTGTTGTTACATTGAGCCCATAGTTTTGCGTTGTTGTTCTATTGATCCTATAGGTTTGTGGTGTTGTTATAATGAGCCTATAGGTTTGTGTTGTTATTGAGGCTACAGGTTTGTGTTGTTGTTCTATTGAGCCTATAGGTTTGTGTTGTTGTTATAATGAGCCTATAGGTTTGTGTTGTTTTTGAGCCTATAGGTTTGTGTTGGTGTTATATTGAGCCTATAGGTTTGTGTGTGGTGACATTGAGCCTATAGGTTTGTCTTGTTGTTATAATGAGCCTATAGGTTTGTGTTGTTGTTATAATGAGTCTATAGGTTTATGTTGTTGTTACACTGAGCCTATAGGTTTGTGTTGTTGTTATAATGAGTCTATAGGTTTGTGTTGTTGTTACACTGAGCCTATAGGTTTGTGTTGTTGTTATAATGAGTCTATAGGTTTGTGTTGTTGTTACACTGAGCCTATAGGTTTGTGTTGTTATTGAGGCTATAGGTTTGTGTTGTTCTTGAGGCTATAGGTTTGTGTTGTTCTTGAGGCTATAGGTTTGTGTTGTTCTATTGAGCCTATAGGTTTGTGTTGTTGTTATAATGAGCCTATAGGTTTGTGTTGTTATTGAGCCTATAGGTTTGTGTTGTTGTTCTATTGAGTCTATAGGTTTGTGTTGTTGTTCTATTGATCCTATAGGTTTGTGTTGTTGTTATAATGAGCCTATAGGTTTGTGGTTATTTAGCCTATAGGTTTGTGTTGTTGTTATAATGACTCTATAGGTTTGTGTTGCTATATTGACCCTATAGGTTTGTGTTGTTGTTATAATGACTCTATAGGTTTGTGTTGCTATATTGACCCTATAGGTTTGTGTTGTTGTTATAATGAGTCTATAGGTTTGTGTTGTTGTTATAACGATCCTATAGGTTTGTGCTGTTGTTATATTGAGCCTATAGGTTTGTGCTGTTGTTATATTGAGCCTATAGGTTTGTGTTGTTGTTCTATTGATCCTATAGGTTTGTGTTGTTGTTCTATTGATCCTATAGGTTTGTGTTGTTGTTATAATGAGTCTATAGGTTTGTGTGTGGTTACATTGAGCCTATAGGTTTGTGTTGTTGTTATAATGAGCCTATAGGTTTGTGTTGTTGTTATATTGAGCCTATAGGTTTGTGTTGTTGTCATAATGACCCTATAGGTTTGTGTTGTTGTCATATTGAGCCGATAGGTTTGTGTTGTTCTATTGATCCTATAGGTTTGTGTTGTTGTTATAATGAGCCTATAGGTTTGTGTTGTTGTTCTATTGAGCCTATAGGTTTGTGTTGTTGTTATCATGAGCCTATAGGTTTGTGTTGTTATTGAGCATATAGGTTTGTGTGTGGTGACATTGAGCCTATAGGTTTGTGTTGTTATTGAGCCTATAGGTTTGTGTTGTTGTTATAATGAGAATATAGGTTTGTGTTGCTATATTGAGCCTATAGGTTTGTGTTGTTGTTACATTGAGCCCATAGTTTTGCGTTGTTGTTCTATTGATCCTATAGGTTTGTGGTGTTGTTATAATGAGCCTATAGGTTTGTGTTGTTATTGAGGCTATAGGTTTGTGTTGTTGTTCTATTGAGCCTATAGGTTTGTGTTGTTGTTATAATGAGCCTATAGGTTTGTGTTGTTTTTGAGCCTATAGGTTTGTGTTGTTTTTGAGCCTATAGGTTTGTGTTGTTGTTATATTGAGCCTATAGGTTTGTGTGTGGTGACATTGAGCCTATAGGTTTGTCTTGTTGTTATAATGAGCCTATAGGTTTGTGTTGTTGTTATAATGAGTCTATAGGTTTATGTTGTTGTTACACTGAGCCTATAGGTTTGTGTTGTTGTTATAATGAGTCTATAGGTTTGTGTTGTTGTTACACTGAGCCTATAGGTTTGTGTTGTTGTTATAATGAGCCTATAGGTTTGTGTTGTTATTTAGCCTATAGGTTTGTGTTGTTGTTCTATTGATCCTATAGGTTTGTGTTGTTATTTAGCCTATAGGTTTGTGTTGTTGTTATAATGAGCCTATAGGTTTGTGTGTGGTGACATTGAGCCTATAGGTTTGTCTTGTTGTTATAATGAGTCTATAGGTTTGTGTTGTTGTTATAATGAGTCTATAGGTTTGTGTTGTTGTTACACTGAGCCTATAGGTTTGTGTTGTTATTGAGGCTATAGGTTTGTGTTGTTCTTGAGGCTATAGGTTTGTGTTGTTCTTGAGGCTATAGGTTTGTGTTGTTCTATTGAGCCTATAGGTTTGTGTTGTTGTTATAATGAGCCTATAGGTTTGTGTTATTGAGCCTATAGGTTTGTGTTGTTGTTCTATTGAGTCTATAGGTTTGTGTTGTTGTTCTATTGATCCTATAGGTTTGTGTTGTTATTTAGCCTATAGGTTTGTGTTGTTGTTATAATGACTCTATAGGTTTGTGTTGTTGTTATAATGACTCTATAGGTTTGTGTTGCTATATTGACCCTATAGGTTTGTGTTGTTGTTATAATGAGTCTATAGGTTTGTGTTGTTGTTATAACGATCCTATAGGTTTGTGCTGTTGTTATATTGAGCCTATAGGTTTGTGCTGTTGTTATATTGAGCCTATAGGTTTGTGTTGTTGTTCTATTGATCCTATAGGTTTGTGTTGTTGTTCTATTGATCCTATAGGTTTGTGTTGTTGTTATAATGAGTCTATAGGTTTGTGTGTGGTTACATTGAGCCTATAGGTTTGTGTTGTTGTTATAATGAGCCTATAGGTTTGTGTTGTTGTTATATTGAGCCTATAGGTTTGTGTTGTTGTCATAATGACCCTATAGGTTTGTGTTGTTGTCATATTGAGCCGATAGGTTTGTGTTGTTCTATTGATCCTATAGGTTTGTGTTGTTGTTATAATGAGCCTATAGGTTTGTGTTGTTGTTCTATTGAGCCTATAGGTTTGTGTTGTTGTTATCATGAGCCTATAGGTTTGTGTTGTTATTGAGCATATAGGTTTGTGTGTGGTGACATTGAGCCTATAGGTTTGTGTTGTTATTGAGCCTATAGGTTTGTGTTGTTGTTATAATGAGAATATAGGTTTGTGTTGCTATATTGAGCCTATAGGTTTGTGTTGTTGTTACATTGAGCCCATAGTTTTGCGTTGTTGTTCTATTGATCCTATAGGTTTGTGGTGTTGTTATAATGAGCCTATAGGTTTGTGTTGTTATTGAGGCTATAGGTTTGTGTTGTTGTTCTATTGAGCCTATAGGTTTGTGTTGTTGTTATAATGAGCCTATAGGTTTGTGTTGTTTTTGAGCCTATAGGTTTGTGTTGTTGTTATATTGAGCCTATAGGTTTGTGTGTGGTGACATTGAGCCTATAGGTTTGTCTTGTTGTTATAATGAGCCTATAGGTTTGTGTTGTTGTTATAATGAGTCTATAGGTTTATGTTGTTGTTACACTGAGCCTATAGGTTTGTGTTGTTGTTATAATGAGTCTATAGGTTTGTGTTGTTGTTACACTGAGCCTATAGGTTTGTGTTGTTGTTATAATGAGCCTATAGGTTTGTGTTGTTATTTAGCCTATAGGTTTGTGTTGTTGTTCTATTGATCCTATAGGTTTGTGTTGTTATTTAGCCTATAGGTTTGTGTTGTTGTTATAATGAGCCTATAGGTTTGTGTGTGGTGACATTGAGCCTATAGGTTTGTCTTGTTGTTATAATGAGTCTATAGGTTTGTGTTGTTGTTATAATGAGTCTATAGGTTTGTGTTGTTGTTACACTGAGCCTATAGGTTTGTGTTGTTATTGAGGCTATAGGTTTGTGTTGTTCTTGAGGCTATAGGTTTGTGTTGTTCTTGAGGCTATAGGTTTGTGTTGTTCTATTGAGCCTATAGGTTTGTGTTGTTGTTATAATGAGCCTATAGGTTTGTGTTATTGAGCCTATAGGTTTGTGTTGTTGTTCTATTGAGTCTATAGGTTTGTGTTGTTGTTCTATTGATCCTATAGGTTTGTGTTGTTATTTAGCCTATAGGTTTGTGTTGTTGTTATAATGACTCTATAGGTTTGTGTTGTTGTTATAATGACTCTATAGGTTTGTGTTGCTATATTGACCCTATAGGTTTGTGTTGTTGTTATAATGAGTCTATAGGTTTGTGTTGTTGTTATAACGATCCTATAGGTTTGTGCTGTTGTTATATTGAGCCTATAGGTTTGTGCTGTTGTTATATTGAGCCTATAGGTTTGTGTTGTTGTTCTATTGATCCTATAGGTTTGTGTTGTTGTTCTATTGATCCTATAGGTTTGTGTTGTTGTTATAATGAGTCTATAGGTTTGTGTGTGGTTACATTGAGCCTATAGGTTTGTGTTGTTGTTATAATGAGCCTATAGGTTTGTGTTGTTGTTATATTGAGCCTATAGGTTTGTGTTGTTGTCATAATGACCCTATAGGTTTGTGTTGTTGTCATATTGAGCCGATAGGTTTGTGTTGTTCTATTGATCCTATAGGTTTGTGTTGTTGTTATAATGAGCCTATAGGTTTGTGTTGTTGTTCTATTGAGCCTATAGGTTTGTGTTGTTGTTATCATGAGCCTATAGGTTTGTGTTGTTATTGAGCATATAGGTTTGTGTGTGGTGACATTGAGCCTATAGGTTTGTGTTGTTATTGAGCCTATAGGTTTGTGTTGTTGTTATAATGAGAATATAGGTTTGTGTTGCTATATTGAGCCTATAGGTTTGTGTTGTTGTTACATTGAGCCCATAGTTTTGCGTTGTTGTTCTATTGATCCTATAGGTTTGTGGTGTTGTTATAATGAGCCTATAGGTTTGTGTTGTTATTGAGGCTATAGGTTTGTGTTGTTGTTCTATTGAGCCTATAGGTTTGTGTTGTTGTTATAATGAGCCTATAGGTTTGTGTTGTTTTTGAGCCTATAGGTTTGTGTTGTTGTTATATTGAGCCTATAGGTTTGTGTGTGGTGACATTGAGCCTATAGGTTTGTCTTGTTGTTATAATGAGCCTATAGGTTTGTGTTGTTGTTATAATGAGTCTATAGGTTTATGTTGTTGTTACACTGAGCCTATAGGTTTGTGTTGTTGTTATAATGAGTCTATAGGTTTGTGTTGTTGTTACACTGAGCCTATAGGTTTGTGTTGTTGTTATAATGAGCCTATAGGTTTGTGTTGTTATTTAGCCTATAGGTTTGTGTTGTTGTTCTATTGATCCTATAGGTTTGTGTTGTTATTTAGCCTATAGGTTTGTGTTGTTGTTATAATGAGCCTATAGGTTTGTGTGTGGTGACATTGAGCCTATAGGTTTGTCTTGTTGTTATAATGAGTCTATAGGTTTGTGTTGTTGTTATAATGAGTCTATAGGTTTGTGTTGTTGTTACACTGAGCCTATAGGTTTGTGTTGTTATTGAGGCTATAGGTTTGTGTTGTTCTTGAGGCTATAGGTTTGTGTTGTTCTTGAGGCTATAGGTTTGTGTTGTTCTATTGAGCCTATAGGTTTGTGTTGTTGTTATAATGAGCCTATATGTTTGTGTTATTGAGCCTATAGGTTTGTGTTGTTGTTCTATTGAGTCTATAGGTTTGTGTTGTTGTTCTATTGATCCTATAGGTTTGTGTTGTTATTTAGCCTATAGGTTTGTGTTGTTGTTATAATGACTCTATAGGTTTGTGTTGTTGTTATAATGACTCTATAGGTTTGTGTTGCTATATTGACCCTATAGGTTTGTGTTGTTGTTATAATGAGTCTATAGGTTTGTGTTGTTGTTATAACGATCCTATAGGTTTGTGCTGTTGTTATATTGAGCCTATAGGTTTGTGCTGTTGTTATATTGAGCCTATAGGTTTGTGTTGTTGTTCTATTGATCCTATAGGTTTGTGTTGTTGTTCTATTGATCCTATAGGTTTGTGTTGTTGTTATAATGAGTCTATAGGTTTGTGTGTGGTTACATTGAGCCTATAGGTTTGTGTTGTTGTTATAATGAGCCTATAGGTTTGTGTTGTTGTTATATTGAGCCTATAGGTTTGTGTTGTTGTCATAATGACCCTATAGGTTTGTGTTGTTGTCATATTGAGCCGATAGGTTTGTGTTGTTCTATTGATCCTATAGGTTTGTGTTGTTCTATTGATCCTATAGGTTTGTGTTGTTGTTATAATGAGCCTATAGGTTTGTGTTGTTGTTCTATTGAGCCTATAGGTTTGTGTTGTTGTTATCATGAGCCTATAGGTTTGTGTTGTTATTGAGCATATAGGTTTGTGTGTGGTGACATTGAGCCTATAGGTTTGTGTTGTTATTGAGCCTATAGGTTTGTGTGTGGTGACATTGAGCCTATAGGTTTGTCTTGTTGTTATAATGAGCCTATAGGTTTGTGTTGTTGTTATAATGAGAATATAGGTTTGTGTTGCTATATTGAGCCTATAGGTTTGTGTTGTTGTTACATTGAGCCCATAGTTTTGCGTTGTTGTTCAATTGATCCTATAGGTTTGTGGTGTTGTTATAATGAGCCTATAGGTTTGTGTTGTTGTTCTATTGAGCCTATAGGTTTGTGTTGTTGTTATAATGAGCCTATAGGTTTGTGTTGTTTTTGAGCCTATAGGTTTGTGTTGTTGTTATATTGAGCCTATAGGTTTGTGTGTGGTGACATTGAGCCTATAGGTTTGTCTTGTTGTTATAATGAGCCTATAGGTTTGTGTTGTTGTTATAATGAGCCTATAGGTTTGTGTTGTTGTTATAATGAGTCTATAGGTTTATGTTGTTGTTACACTGAGCCTATAGGTTTGTGTTGTTGTTATAATGAGCCTATAGGTTTGTGCTGTTGTTCTATTGAGCCTATAGGTTTGTGTTGTTGTTATAATGAGCCTATAGGTTTGTGTGTGGTGACATTGAGCCTATAGGTTTGTCTTGTTGTTATAATGAGCCTATAGGTTTGTGTTGTTGTTATAATGGGCCTATAGGTTTGTGTTGTTGTTATAATGGGCCTATAGGTTTGTGTTGTTATTGAGGCTATAGGTTTGTGTTGTTGTTCGATTGAGCCTATAGGTTTGTGTTGTTGTTATAATGAGCCTATAGGTTTGTGTTGTTATTGAGCCTATAGGTTTGTGTTGTTGTTATAATGAGTCTATAGGTTTGTGTTGCTATATTGACCCTATAGGTTTGTGTTGTTGTTATAATGAGTCTATAGGTTTGTGTTGTTGTTATAACGATCCTATAGGTTTATGTGTTTGTCATATTGAGCCTATAGGTTTGTGTTGTTGTTATAATGAGTCTATAGGTTTGTGTTGTTGTTCTAATGAGTCTATAGGTTTTATGTTTTTGTCATATTGAGCCCATAGGTTTGTGTTGTTGTTACATTGAGCCCATAGGTTTGTGTTGTTGTTATAATGACCCTATAGGTTTATGTTGTTGTTATAATGATCCTCTAGGTTTGTGTTGTTGTTATAATGACTCTATAGGTTTGTGTTGCTATATTGACCCTATAGGTTTGTGTTGTTGTTATAATGAGTCTATAGGTTTGTGTTGTTGTTATAATGAGTCTATAGGTTTGTGTTGTTGTTATAACGATCCTATAGGTTTGTGTTGTTGTTATATTGAGCCTATAGGTTTGTGTTGTTGTTCTATTGATCCTATAGGTTTGTGTTGTTGTTATAATGAGTCTATAGGTTTGTGTGTGGTTACATTGAGCCTATAGGTTTGTGTTGTTGTTATAATGAGCCTATAGGTTTGTGTAGTTGTTATAATGACTCTATAGGTTTGTGATGTTGTTATATTGAGCCTATAGGTTTGTGTTGTTCTATTGATCCTATAGGTTTGTGTTGTTGTTATAATGAGCCTATAGGTTTGTGTTGTTGTTCTATTGAGCCTATAGGTTTGTGTTGTTGTTATCATGAGCCAATAGGTTTGTGTTGTTATTGAGCATATAGGTTTGTGTGTGGTGACATTGAGCCTATAGGTTTGTGTTGTTATTGAGCCTATAGGTTTGTGTTGTTGTTATAATGAGAATATAGGTTTGTGTTGCTATATTGAGCCTATAGGTTTGTGTTCTATTGATCCTATAGGTTTGTGTTGTTGTTCTATTGGTCCTATAGGTTTGTGGTGTTGTTGTATTGATCCTATAGGTTTTTGTTGTTTTTATATTGAGTCTATAGGTTTGTGTTGTTGTTATAATGGGCCTATAGGTTTGTGTTGTTATTGAGGCTATAGGTTTGTGTTGTTGTTATAATGAGCCTATAGGTTTGTGTTGTTGTTATAATGAGCCTATAGGTTTGTGTTATTGAGCCTATAGGTTTGTGTTGTTGTTATATTGAGCCTATAGGTTTGTGTGTGGTGACATTGAGCCTATAGGTTTGTCTTGTTGTTATAATGAGCCTATAGGTTTGTGTTGTTGTTATAATGAGTCTATAGGTTTGTGTTGTTGTTACACTGAGCCTATAGGTTTGTGTTGTTATTGAGGCTATAGGTTTGTGTTGTTCTATTGAGCCTATAGGTTTGTGTTGTTGTTATAATGAGCCTATAGGTTTGTGTTGTTATTGAGCCTATAGGTTTGTGTTGTTGTTCTATTGAGTCTATAGGTTTGTGTTGTTGTTCTATTGATCCTATAGGTTTGTGTTGTTGTTATAATGAGCCTATAGGTTTGTGTTGTTATTTAGCCTATAGGTTTGTGTTGTTGTTATAATGAGCCTATAGGTTTGTGTGTGGTGACATTGAGCCTATAGGTTTGTCTTGTTGTTATAATGAGCCTATAGGTTTGTGTTGTTGTTATAATGAGTCTATAGGTTTGTGTTGTTGTTACACTGAGCCTATAGGTTTGTGTTGTTGTTATAATGAGCCTATAGGTTTGTGTTGTTATTTAGCCTATAGGTTTGTGTTGTTGTTCTATTGATCCTATAGGTTTGTGTTGTTATTTAGCCTATAGGTTTGTGTTGTTGTTATAATGAGCCTATAGGTTTGTGTGTGGTGACGTTGAGCCTATAGGTTTGTCTTGTTGTTATAATGAGTCTATAGGTTTGTGTTGTTGTTATAATGAGTCTATAGGTTTGTGTTGTTGTTACACTGAGCCTATAGGTTTGTGTTGTTATTGAGGCTATAGGTTTGTGTTGTTCTTGAGGCTATAGGTTTGTGTTGTTCTTGAGGCTATAGGTTTGTGTTGTTCTATTGAGCCTATAGGTTTGTGTTGTTGTTATAATGAGCCTATAGGTTTGTGTTGTTATTGAGCCTATAGGTTTGTGTTGTTGTTCTATTGAGTCTAAAGGTTTGTGTTGTTGTTCTATTGATCCTATAGGTTTGTGTTGTTGTTATAATGAGCCTATAGGTTTGTGGTTATTTAGCCTATAGGTTTGTGTTGTTGTTATAATGACTCTATAGGTTTGTGTTGCTATATTGACCCTATAGGTTTGTGTTGTTGTTATAATGACTCTATAGGTTTGTGTTGCTATATTGACCCTATAGGTTTGTGTTGTTGTTATAATGAGTCTATAGGTTTGTGTTGTTGTTATAACGATCCTATAGGTTTGTGCTGTTGTTATATTGAGCCTATAGGTTTGTGCTGTTGTTATATTGAGCCTATAGGTTTGTGTTGTTGTTCTATTGATCCTATAGGTTTGTGTTGTTGTTCTATTGATCCTATAGGTTTGTGTTGTTGTTATAATGAGTCTATAGGTTTGTGTGTGGTTACATTGAGCCTATAGGTTTGTGTTGTTGTTATAATGAGCCTATAGGTTTGTGTTGTTGTTATATTGAGCCTATAGGTTTGTGTTGTTGTCATAATGACCCTATAGGTTTGTGTTGTTGTCATATTGAGCCTATAGGTTTGTGTTGTTCTATTGATCCTATAGGTTTGTGTTGTTCTATTGATCCTATAGGTTTGTGTTGTTGTTATAATGAGCCTATAGGTTTGTGTTGTTTTTGAGCCTATAGGTTTGTGTTGTTGTTATATTGAGCCTATAGGTTTGTGTGTGGTGACATTGAGCCTATAGGTTTGTCTTGTTGTTATAATGAGCCTATAGGTTTGTGTTGTTGTTATAATGAGTCTATAGGTTTGTGTTGTTGTTATAATGAGTCTATAGGTTTGTGTTGTTGTTACACTGAGCCTATAGGTTTGTGTTGTTATTGAGGCTATAGGTTTGTGTTGTTCTTGAGGCTATAGGTTTGTGTTGTTCTTGAGGCTATAGGTTTGTGTTGTTCTATTGAGCCTATAGGTTTGTGTTGTTGTTATAATGAGCCTATAGGTTTGTGTTGTTATTGAGCCTATAGGTTTGTGTTGTTGTTCTATTGAGTCTATAGGTTTGTGTTGTTGTTCTATTGATCCTATAGGTTTGTGTTGTTGTTATAATGAGTCTATAGGTTTGTGTGTGGTTACATTGAGCCTATAGGTTTGTGTTGTTGTTATAATGAGCCTATAGGTTTGTGTTGTTGTTATATTGAGCCTATAGGTTTGTGTTGTTGTCATAATGACCCTATAGGTTTGTGTTGTTGTCATATTGAGCCGATAGGTTTGTGTTGTTCTATTGATCCTATAGGTTTGTGTTGTTGTTATAATGAGCCTATAGGTTTGTGTTGTTGTTCTATTGAGCCTATAGGTTTGTGTTGTTGTTATCATGAGCCTATAGGTTTGTGTTGTTATTGAGCATATAGGTTTGTGTGTGGTGAAATTGAGCCTATAGGTTTGTGTTGTTATTGAGCCTATAGGTTTGTGTTGTTGTTATAATGAGAATATAGGTTTGTGTTGCTATATTGAGCCTATAGGTTTGTGTTGTTGTTACATTGAGCCCATAGTTTTGCGTTGTTGTTCTATTGATCCTATAGGTTTGTGGTGTTGTTATAATGAGCCTATAGGTTTGTGTTGTTATTGAGGCTATAGGTTTGTGTTGTTGTTCTATTGAGCCTATAGGTTTGTGTTGTTGTTATAATGAGCCTATAGGTTTGTGTTGTTTTTGAGCCTATAGGTTTGTGTTGTTGTTATATTGAGCCTATAGGTTTGTGTGTGATGACATTGAGCCTATAGGTTTGTCTTGTTGTTATAATGAGCCTATAGGTTTGTGTTGTTGTTATAATGAGTCTATAGGTTTGTGTTGTTGTTACACTGAGCCTATAGGTTTGTGTTGTTGTTATAATGAGCCTATAGGTTTGTGTTGTTATTTAGCCTATAGGTTTGTGTTGTTGTTCTATTGATCCTATAGGTTTGTGTTGTTATTTAGCCTATAGGTTTGTGTTGTTGTTATAATGAGCCTATAGGTTTGTGTGTGGTGACGTTGAGCCTATAGGTTTGTCTTGTTGTTATAATGAGTCTATAGGTTTGTGTTGTTGTTATAATGAGTCTATAGGTTTGTGTTGTTGTTACACTGAGCCTATAGGTTTGTGTTGTTATTGAGGCTATAGGTTTGTGTTGTTCTTGAGGCTATAGGTTTGTGTTGTTCTTGAGGCTATAGGTTTGTGTTGTTCTATTGAGCCTATAGGTTTGTGTTGTTGTTATAATGAGCCTATAGGTTTGTGTTGTTATTGAGCCTATAGGTTTGTGTTGTTGTTCTATTGAGTCTATAGGTTTGTGTTGTTGTTCTATTGATCCTATAGGTTTGTGTTGTTGTTATAATGAGCCTATAGGTTTGTGGTTATTTAGCCTATAGGTTTGTGTTGTTGTTATAATGACTCTATAGGTTTGTGTTGCTATATTGACCCTATAGGTTTGTGTTGTTGTTATAATGACTCTATAGGTTTGTGTTGCTATATTGACCCTATAGGTTTGTGTTGTTGTTATAATGAGTCTATAGGTTTGTGTTGTTGTTATAACGATCCTATAGGTTTGTGCTGTTGTTATATTGAGCCTATAGGTTTGTGCTGTTGTTATATTGAGCCTATAGGTTTGTGTTGTTGTTCTATTGATCCTATAGGTTTGTGTTGTTGTTCTATTGATCCTATAGGTTTGTGTTGTTGTTATAATGAGTCTATAGGTTTGTGTGTGGTTACATTGAGCCTATAGGTTTGTGTTGTTGTTATAATGAGCCTATAGGTTTGTGTTGTTGTTATATTGAGCCTATAGGTTTGTGTTGTTGTCATAATGACCCTATAGGTTTGTGTTGTTGTCATATTGAGCCTATAGGTTTGTGTTGTTCTATTGATCCTATAGGTTTGTGTTGTTCTATTGATCCTATAGGTTTGTGTTGTTGTTATAATGAGCCTATAGGTTTGTGTTGTTGTTATAATGAGCCTATAGGTTTGTGTTGTTTTTGAGCCTATAGGTTTGTGTTGTTGTTATATTGAGCCTATAGGTTTGTGTGTGGTGACATTGAGCCTATAGGTTTGTCTTGTTGTTATAATGAGCCTATAGGTTTGTGTTGTTGTTATAATGAGTCTATAGGTTTGTGTTGTTGTTATAATGAGTCTATAGGTTTGTGTTGTTGTTACACTGAGCCTATAGGTTTGTGTTGTTATTGAGGCTATAGGTTTGTGTTGTTCTTGAGGCTATAGGTTTGTGTTGTTCTTGAGGCTATAGGTTTGTGTTGTTCTATTGAGCCTATAGGTTTGTGTTGTTGTTATAATGAGCCTATAGGTTTGTGTTGTTATTGAGCCTATAGGTTTGTGTTGTTGTTCTATTGAGTCTATAGGTTTGTGTTGTTGTTCTATTGATCCTATAGGTTTGTGTTGTTGTTATAATGAGTCTATAGGTTTGTGTGTGGTTACATTGAGCCTATAGGTTTGTGTTGTTGTTATAATGAGCCTATAGGTTTGTGTTGTTGTTATATTGAGCCTATAGGTTTGTGTTGTTGTCATAATGACCCTATAGGTTTGTGTTGTTGTCATATTGAGCCGATAGGTTTGTGTTGTTCTATTGATCCTATAGGTTTGTGTTGTTGTTATAATGAGCCTATAGGTTTGTGTTGTTGTTCTATTGAGCCTATAGGTTTGTGTTGTTGTTATCATGAGCCTATAGGTTTGTGTTGTTATTGAGCATATAGGTTTGTGTGTGGTGAAATTGAGCCTATAGGTTTGTGTTGTTATTGAGCCTATAGGTTTGTGTTGTTGTTATAATGAGAATATAGGTTTGTGTTGCTATATTGAGCCTATAGGTTTGTGTTGTTGTTACATTGAGCCCATAGTTTTGCGTTGTTGTTCTATTGATCCTATAGGTTTGTGGTGTTGTTATAATGAGCCTATAGGTTTGTGTTGTTATTGAGGCTATAGGTTTGTGTTGTTGTTCTATTGAGCCTATAGGTTTGTGTTGTTGTTATAATGAGCCTATAGGTTTGTGTTGTTTTTGAGCCTATAGGTTTGTGTTGTTGTTATATTGAGCCTATAGGTTTGTGTGTGATGACATTGAGCCTATAGGTTTGTCTTGTTGTTATAATGAGCCTATAGGTTTGTGTTGTTGTTATAATGAGTCTATAGGTTTATGTTGTTGTTACACTGAGCCTATAGGTTTGTGTTGTTGTTATAATGAGTCTATAGGTTTGTGTTGTTGTTACACTGAGCCTATAGGTTTGTGTTGTTGTTATAATGAGCCTATAGGTTTGTGTTGTTATTTAGCCTATAGGTTTGTGTTGTTGTTCTATTGATCCTATAGGTTTGTGTTGTTATTTAGCCTATAGGTTTGTGTTGTTGTTATAATGAGCCTATAGGTTTGTGTGTGGTGACATTGAGCCTATAGGTTTGGCTTGTTGTTATAATGAGTCTATAGGTTTGTGTTGTTGTTATAATGAGTCTATAGGTTTGTGTTGTTGTTACACTGAGCCTATAGGTTTGTGTTGTTATTGAGGCTATAGGTTTGTGTTGTTCTTGAGTCTATAGGTTTGTGTTGTTCTTGAGGCTATAGGTTTGTGTTGTTCTATTGAGCCTATAGGTTTGTGTTGTTGTTATAATGAGCCTATAGGTTTGTGTTATTGAGCCTATAGGTTTGTGTTGTTGTTCTATTGAGTCTATAGGTTTGTGTTGTTGTTCTATTGATCCTATAGGTTTGTGTTGTTATTTAGCCTATAGGTTTGTGTTGTTGTTATAATGACTCTATAGGTTTGTGTTGTTGTTATAATGACTCTATAGGTTTGTGTTGCTATATTGACCCTATAGGTTTGTGTTGTTGTTATAATGAGTCTATAGGTTTGTGTTGTTGTTATAACGATCCTATAGGTTTGTGCTGTTGTTATATTGAGCCTATAGGTTTGTGCTGTTGTTATATTGAGCCTATAGGTTTGTGTTGTTGTTCTATTGATCCTATAGGTTTGTGTTGTTGTTCTATTGATCCTATAGGTTTGTGTTGTTGTTATAATGAGTCTATAGGTTTGTGTGTGGTTACATTGAGCCTATAGGTTTGTGTTGTTGTTATAATGAGCCTATAGGTTTGTGTTGTTGTTATATTGAGCCTATAGGTTTGTGTTGTTGTCATAATGACCCTATAGGTTTGTGTTGTTGTCATATTGAGCCGATAGGTTTGTGTTGTTCTATTGATCCTATAGGTTTGTGTTGTTCTATTGATCCTATAGGTTTGTGTTGTTGTTATAATGAGCCTATAGGTTTGTGTTGTTGTTCTATTGAGCCTATAGGTTTGTGTTGTTGTTATCATGAGCCTATAGGTTTGTGTTGTTATTGAGCATATAGGTTTGTGTGTGGTGACATTGAGCCTATAGGTTTGTGTTGTTATTGAGCTTATAGGTTTGTGTGTGGTGACATTGAGCCTATAGGTTTGTCTTGTTGTTATAATGAGCCTATAGGTTTGTGTTGTTGTTATAATGAGAATATAGGTTTGTGTTGCTATATTGAGCCTATAGGTTTGTGTTGTTGTTACATTGAGCCCATAGTTTTGCGTTGTTGTTCTATTGATCCTATAGGTTTGTGGTGTTGTTATAATGAGCCTATAGGTTTGTGTTGTTGTTCTATTGAGCCTATAGGTTTGTGTTGTTGTTATAATGAGCCTATAGGTTTGTGTTGTTTTTGAGCCTATAGGTTTGTGTTGTTGTTATATTGAGCCTATAGGTTTGTGTGTGGTGACATTGAGCCTATAGGTTTGTCTTGTTGTTATAATGAGCCTATAGGTTTGTGTTGTTGTTATAATGAGCCTATAGGTTTGTGTTGTTGTTATAATGAGTCTATAGGTTTATGTTGTTGTTACACTGAGCCTATAGGTTTGTGTTGTTGTTATAATGAGCCTATAGGTTTGTGCTGTTGTTCTATTGAGCCTATAGGTTTGTGTTGTTGTTATAATGAGCCTATAGGTTTGTGTGTGGTGACATTGAGCCTATAGGTTTGTCTTGTTGTTATAATGAGCCTATAGGTTTGTGTTGTTGTTATAATGGGCCTATAGGTTTGTGTTGTTGTTATAATGGGCCTATAGGTTTGTGTTGTTATTGAGGCTATAGGTTTGTGTTGTTGTTCGATTGAGCCTATAGGTTTGTGTTGTTGTTATAATGAGCCTATAGGTTTGTGTTGTTATTGAGCCTATAGGTTTGTGTTGTTGTTATATTGAGCCTATAGGTTTGTGTTGTTGTTATATTGAGCCTATAGGTTTGTGTGTGGTGACATTGAGCCTATAGGTTTGTCTTGTTGTTATAATGAGCCTATAGGTTTGTGTTGTTGTTATAATGAGTCTATAGGTTTGTGTTGTTGTTACACTGAGCCTATAGGTTTGTGTTGTTATTGAGCCTATAGGTTTGTGTTGTTATTGAGCCTATAGGTTTGTGTTGTTGTTCTATTGAGTCTATAGGTTTGTGTTGTTGTTCTATTGATGCTATAGGTTTGTGTTGTTGTTATAATGAGCCTATAGGTTAGTGTTGTTATTTAGCCTATAGGTTTGTGTTGTTGTTATAATGACTCTATAGGTTTGTGTTGTTGTTATATTGACCCTATAGGTTTGTGTTGTTGTTATAATGAGTCTATAGGTTTGTGTTGTTGTTATAACGATCCTATAGGTTTATGTGTTTGTCATATTGATCCTATAGGTTTGTGTTGTTGTTCTATTGATCCTATAGGTTTGTGTTGTTGTTCTATTGATCCTATAGGTTTGTGGTGTTGTCATATTGAGCCTATAGGTTTGTGTTGTTGTTCTATTGATCCTATTGGTTTGTGTTGTTGTTATAATGACTCTATAGGTTTGTGTTGTTGTTACACTGAGCCTATAGGTTTGTGTTGTTGTTATAATGAGCCTATAGGTTTTTGCTGTTGTTATAATGAGTCTATAGGTTTGTGTTGTTGTTATAATGAGTCTATAGGTTTGTGTTGTTGTTACACTGAGCCTATAGGTTTGTGTTGTTATTGAGGCTATAGGTTTGTGTTGTTCTTGAGGCTATAGGTTTGTGTTGTTCTTGAGGCTATAGGTTTGTGTTGTTCTATTGAGCCTATAGGTTTGTGTTGTTGTTATAATGAGCCTATAGGTTTGTGTTGTTATTGAGCCTATAGGTTTGTGTTGTTGTTCTATTGAGTCTATAGGTTTGTGTTGTTGTTCTATTGATCCTATAGGTTTGTGTTGTTGTTATAATGAGTCTATAGGTTTGTGTGTGGTTACATTGAGCCTATAGGTTTGTGTTGTTGTTATAATGAGCCTATAGGTTTGTGTTGTTGTTATATTGAGCCTATAGGTTTGTGTTGTTGTCATAATGACCCTATAGGTTTGTGTTGTTGTCATATTGAGCCGATAGGTTTGTGTTGTTCTATTGATCCTATAGGTTTGTGTTGTTGTTATAATGAGCCTATAGGTTTGTGTTGTTGTTCTATTGAGCCTATAGGTTTGTGTTGTTGTTATCATGAGCCTATAGGTTTGTGTTGTTATTGAGCATATAGGTTTGTGTGTGGTGAAATTGAGCCTATAGGTTTGTGTTGTTATTGAGCCTATAGGTTTGTGTTGTTGTTATAATGAGAATATAGGTTTGTGTTGCTATATTGAGCCTATAGGTTTGTGTTGTTGTTACATTGAGCCCATAGTTTTGCGTTGTTGTTCTATTGATCCTATAGGTTTGTGGTGTTGTTATAATGAGCCTATAGGTTTGTGTTGTTATTGAGGCTATAGGTTTGTGTTGTTGTTCTATTGAGCCTATAGGTTTGTGTTGTTGTTATAATGAGCCTATAGGTTTGTGTTGTTTTTGAGCCTATAGGTTTGTGTTGTTGTTATATTGAGCCTATAGGTTTGTGTGTGATGACATTGAGCCTATAGGTTTGTCTTGTTGTTATAATGAGCCTATAGGTTTGTGTTGTTGTTATAATGAGTCTATAGGTTTATGTTGTTGTTACACTGAGCCTATAGGTTTGTGTTGTTGTTATAATGAGTCTATAGGTTTGTGTTGTTGTTACACTGAGCCTATAGGTTTGTGTTGTTGTTATAATGAGCCTATAGGTTTGTGTTGTTATTTAGCCTATAGGTTTGTGTTGTTGTTCTATTGATCCTATAGGTTTGTGTTGTTATTTAGCCTATAGGTTTGTGTTGTTGTTATAATGAGCCTATAGGTTTGTGTGTGGTGACATTGAGCCTATAGGTTTGGCTTGTTGTTATAATGAGTCTATAGGTTTGTGTTGTTGTTATAATGAGTCTATAGGTTTGTGTTGTTGTTACACTGAGCCTATAGGTTTGTGTTGTTATTGAGGCTATAGGTTTGTGTTGTTCTTGAGTCTATAGGTTTGTGTTGTTCTTGAGGCTATAGGTTTGTGTTGTTCTATTGAGCCTATAGGTTTGTGTTGTTGTTATAATGAGCCTATAGGTTTGTGTTATTGAGCCTATAGGTTTGTGTTGTTGTTCTATTGAGTCTATAGGTTTGTGTTGTTGTTCTATTGATCCTATAGGTTTGTGTTGTTATTTAGCCTATAGGTTTGTGTTGTTGTTATAATGACTCTATAGGTTTGTGTTGTTGTTATAATGACTCTATAGGTTTGTGTTGCTATATTGACCCTATAGGTTTGTGTTGTTGTTATAATGAGTCTATAGGTTTGTGTTGTTGTTATAACGATCCTATAGGTTTGTGCTGTTGTTATATTGAGCCTATAGGTTTGTGCTGTTGTTATATTGAGCCTATAGGTTTGTGTTGTTGTTCTATTGATCCTATAGGTTTGTGTTGTTGTTCTATTGATCCTATAGGTTTGTGTTGTTGTTATAATGAGTCTATAGGTTTGTGTGTGGTTACATTGAGCCTATAGGTTTGTGTTGTTGTTATAATGAGCCTATAGGTTTGTGTTGTTGTTATATTGAGCCTATAGGTTTGTGTTGTTGTCATAATGACCCTATAGGTTTGTGTTGTTGTCATATTGAGCCGATAGGTTTGTGTTGTTCTATTGATCCTATAGGTTTGTGTTGTTCTATTGATCCTATAGGTTTGTGTTGTTGTTATAATGAGCCTATAGGTTTGTGTTGTTGTTCTATTGAGCCTATAGGTTTGTGTTGTTGTTATCATGAGCCTATAGGTTTGTGTTGTTATTGAGCATATAGGTTTGTGTGTGGTGACATTGAGCCTATAGGTTTGTGTTGTTATTGAGCTTATAGGTTTGTGTGTGGTGACATTGAGCCTATAGGTTTGTCTTGTTGTTATAATGAGCCTATAGGTTTGTGTTGTTGTTATAATGAGAATATAGGTTTGTGTTGCTATATTGAGCCTATAGGTTTGTGTTGTTGTTACATTGAGCCCATAGTTTTGCGTTGTTGTTCTATTGATCCTATAGGTTTGTGGTGTTGTTATAATGAGCCTATAGGTTTGTGTTGTTGTTCTATTGAGCCTATAGGTTTGTGTTGTTGTTATAATGAGCCTATAGGTTTGTGTTGTTTTTGAGCCTATAGGTTTGTGTTGTTGTTATATTGAGCCTATAGGTTTGTGTGTGGTGACATTGAGCCTATAGGTTTGTCTTGTTGTTATAATGAGCCTATAGGTTTGTGTTGTTGTTATAATGAGCCTATAGGTTTGTGTTGTTGTTATAATGAGTCTATAGGTTTATGTTGTTGTTACACTGAGCCTATAGGTTTGTGTTGTTGTTATAATGAGCCTATAGGTTTGTGCTGTTGTTCTATTGAGCCTATAGGTTTGTGTTGTTGTTATAATGAGCCTATAGGTTTGTGTGTGGTGACATTGAGCCTATAGGTTTGTCTTGTTGTTATAATGAGCCTATAGGTTTGTGTTGTTGTTATAATGGGCCTATAGGTTTGTGTTGTTGTTATAATGGGCCTATAGGTTTGTGTTGTTATTGAGGCTATAGGTTTGTGTTGTTGTTCGATTGAGCCTATAGGTTTGTGTTGTTGTTATAATGAGCCTATAGGTTTGTGTTGTTATTGAGCCTATAGGTTTGTGTTGTTGTTATATTGAGCCTATAGGTTTGTGTTGTTGTTATATTGAGCCTATAGGTTTGTGTGTGGTGACATTGAGCCTATAGGTTTGTCTTGTTGTTATAATGAGCCTATAGGTTTGTGTTGTTGTTATAATGAGTCTATAGGTTTGTGTTGTTGTTACACTGAGCCTATAGGTTTGTGTTGTTATTGAGCCTATAGGTTTGTGTTGTTATTGAGCCTATAGGTTTGTGTTGTTGTTCTATTGAGTCTATAGGTTTGTGTTGTTGTTCTATTGATGCTATAGGTTTGTGTTGTTGTTATAATGAGCCTATAGGTTAGTGTTGTTATTTAGCCTATAGGTTTGTGTTGTTGTTATAATGACTCTATAGGTTTGTGTTGTTGTTATATTGACCCTATAGGTTTGTGTTGTTGTTATAATGAGTCTATAGGTTTGTGTTGTTGTTATAACGATCCTATAGGTTTATGTGTTTGTCATATTGATCCTATAGGTTTGTGTTGTTGTTCTATTGATCCTATAGGTTTGTGTTGTTGTTCTATTGATCCTATAGGTTTGTGGTGTTGTCATATTGAGCCTATAGGTTTGTGTTGTTGTTCTATTGATCCTATTGGTTTGTGTTGTTGTTATAATGACTCTATAGGTTTGTGTTGTTGTTACACTGAGCCTATAGGTTTGTGTTGTTGTTATAATGAGCCTATAGGTTTTTGCTGTTGTTATAATGAGCCTATAGGTTTCTGCTGTTGTTCTATTGAGCCTATAGGTTTGTGTTGTTGTTATAATGAGCTTATCGGTTTGTGTTGTTGTTATATTGAGCCTATAGGTTTGTGTTGTTGTCATAATGACCCTATAGGTTTTTGTTGTTGTTATATTGAGCCTATGGGTTTGTGTTGTTATTCTATTGAGAATATAGGTTTGTGTTGCTATATTCAGCCTATAGGTTTGTGTTGTTGTTACATTGAGCCCATAGGTTTGTGTTGTTGTTATAATGAGCCTATAGGTTTGTGTTGTTATTGAGCCTATAGGTTTGTGTGTGGTGACATTGAGCCTATAGGTTTGTCTTGTTGTTATAATGAGCCTATAGGTTTGTGTTGTTGTTATAATGAGAATATAGATTTGTGTTGCTATATTGAGCCCTAAAGGTTTGTGTTGTTGTTACATTGAGCCCATAGTTTTGTGTTGTTGTTATAATGACCCTATAGGTTTATGTTGTTGTTATAATGATCCTCTAGGTTTGTGTTGTTGTTATATTGAGCCTATAGGTTTGTGTTGTTGTTATAATGAGCCTATAGGTTTGTGTTGTTTTTGAGCCTATAGGTTTGTGTTGTTGTTATATTGAGCCTATAGGTTTGTGTGTGGTGACATTGAGCCTATAGGTTTGTCTTGTTGTTATAATGAGCCTATAGGTTTGTGTTGTTGTTAAAATGAGTCTATAGGTTTATGTTGTTGTTACACTGAGCCTATAGGTTTGTGTTGTTGTTATAATGAGCCTATAGGTTTGTGCTGTTGTTCTATTGAGCCTATAGGTTTGTGTTGTTGTTATAATGAGCCTATAGGTTTGTGTGTGGTGACATTGAGCCTATAGGTTTGTCTTGTTGTTATAATGAGCCTATAGCTTTGTGTTGTTGTTATAATGGGCCTATAGGTTTGTGTTGTTGTTATAATGGGCCTATAGGTTTGTGTTGTTATTGAGGCTATAGGTTTGTGTTGTTGTTCGATTGAGCCTATAGGTTTGTGTTGTTGTTATAATGAGCCTATAGGTTTGTGTTGTTATTGAGCCTATAGGTTTGTGTTGTTGTTATATTGAGCCTATAGGTTTGTGTTGTTATATTGAGCCTATAGGTTTGTGTGTGGTGACATTGAGCCTATAGGTTTGTCTTGTTGTTATAATGAGCCTATAGGTTTGTGTTGTTGTTATAATGAGTCTATAGGTTTGTGTTGTTGTTACACTGAGCCTATAGGTTTGTGTTGTTATTGAGCCTATAGGTTTGTGTTGTTATTGAGCCTATAGGTTTGTGTTGTTGTTCTATTGAGTCTATAGGTTTGTGTTGTTGTTCTATTGATGCTATAGGTTTGTGTTGTTGTTATAATGAGCCTATAGGTTAGTGTTGTTATTTAGCCTATAGGTTTGTGTTGTTGTTATAATGACTCTATAGGTTTGTATTGTTGTTATATTGACCCTATAGGTTTGTGTTGTTGTTATAATGAGTCTATAGGTTTGTGTTGTTGTTATAACGATCCTATAGGTTTATGTGTTTGTCATATTGATCCTATAGGTTTGTGTTGTTGTTCTATTGATCCTATAGGTTTGTGTTGTTGTTCTATTGATCCTATAGGTTTGTGGTGTTGTCATATTGAGCCTATAGGTTTGTGTTGTTGTTCTATTGATCCTATTGGTTTGTGTTGTTGTTATAATGACTCTATAGGTTTGTGTTGTTGTTACACTGAGCCTATAGGTTTCTGTTGTTGTTATAATGAGCCTATAGGTTTTTGCTGTTGTTATAATGAGCCTATAGGTTTGTGCTGTTGTTCTATTGAGCCTATAGGTTTGTGTTGTTGTTATAATGAGCTTATCGGTTTGTGTTGTTGTTATATTGAGCCTATAGGTTTGTGTTGTTGTCATAATGACCCTATAGGTTTTTGTTGTTGTTATATTGAGCCTATGGGTTTGTGTTGTTATTCTATTGAGAATATAGGTTTGTGTTGCTATATTCAGCCTATAGGTTTGTGTTGTTGTTACATTGAGCCCATAGGTTTGTGTTGTTGTTATAATGAGCCTATAGGTTTGTGTTGTTATTGAGCCTATAGGTTTGTGTGTGGTGACATTGAGCCTATAGGTTTGTCTTGTTGTTATAATGAGCCTATAGGTTTGTGTTGTTGTTATAATGAGAATATAGATTTGTGTTGCTATATTGAGCCCTAAAGGTTTGTGTTGTTGTTACATTGAGCCCATAGTTTTGTGTTGTTGTTATAATGACCCTATAGGTTTATGTTGTTGTTATAATGATCCTTTAGGTTTGTGTTGTTGTTATATTGAGCCTATAGGTTTGTGTTGTTGTTATAATGAGCCTATAGGTTTGTGTTGTTTTTGAGCCTATAGGTTTGTGTTGTTGTTATATTGAGCCTATAGGTTTGTGTGTGGTGACATTGAGCCTATAGGTTTGTCTTGTTGTTATAATGAGCCTATAGGTTTGTGTTGTTGTTATAATGAGTCTATAGGTTTATGTTGTTGTTACACTGAGCCTATAGGTTTGTGTTGTTGTTATAATGAGCCTATAGGTTTGTGCTGTTGTTCTATTGAGCCTATAGGTTTGTGTTGTTGTTATAATGAGCCTATAGGTTTGTGTGTGGTGACATTGAGCCTATAGGTTTGTCTTGTTGTTATAATGAGCCTATAGGTTTGTGTTGTTGTTATAATGAGTCTATAGGTTTATGTTGTTGTTACACTGAGCCTATAGGTTTGTGTTGTTGTTATAATGAGCCTATAGGTTTGTGCTGTTGTTCTATTGAGCCTATAGGTTTGTGTTGTTGTTATAATGAGCTTATCGGTTTGTGTTGTTGTTATATTGAGCCTATAGGTTTGTGTTGTTGTCATAATGACCCTATAGGTTTGTGTTGTTGTTATATTGAGCCTATAGGTTTGTGTTGTTGTTCTATTGAGAATATAGGTGTGTGTTGCTATATTCAGCCTATAGGTTTGTGTTGTTGTTCTATTGAGCCTATAGGTTTGTGTTGTTGTTATCATGAGCCTATAGGTTTGTGTTGTTATTGAGCATATAGGTTTGTGTGTGGTGACATTGAGCCTATAGGTTTGTGTTGTTATTGAGCCTATAGGTTTGTGTTGTTGTTATAATGAGAATATAGGTTTGTGTTGCTATATTGAGCCTATAGGTTTGTGTTCTATTGATCCTATAGGTTTGTGTTGTTGTTCTATTGGTCCTATAGGTTTGTGGTGTTGTTGTATTGATCCTATAGGTTTTTGTTGTTTTTATATTGAGTCTATAGGTTTGTGTTGTTGTTATAATGGGCCTATAGGTTTGTGTTGTTATTGAGGCTATAGGTTTGTGTTGTTGTTCGATTGAGCCTATAGGTATGTGTTGTTGTTATAATGAGCCTATAGGTTTGTGTTGTTATTGAGCCTATAGGTTTGTGTTGTTGTTATATTGAGCCTATAGGTTTGTGTGTGGTGACATTGAGCCTATAGGTTTGTGTGTGGTGACATTGAGCCTATAGGTTTGTCTTGTTGTTATAATGAGCCTATAGGTTTGTGTTGTTGTTATAATGAGTCTATAGGTTTGTGTTGTTGTTACACTGAGCCTATAGGTTTGTGTTGTTGTTATAATGAGCCTATAGGTTTCTGTTGTTATTGAGGCTATAGGTTTGTGTTGTTCTATTGAGCCTATAGGTTTGTGTTGTTGTTATAATGAGCCTATAGGTTTGTGTTGTTATTGAGCCTATAGGTTTGTGTTGTTGTTCTATTGAGTCTATAGGTTTGTGTTGTTGTTCTATTGATCCTATAGGTTTGTGTTGTTGTTATAATGAGCCTATAGGTTAGTGTTGTTATTTAGCCTATAGGTTTGTGTTGTTGTTATAATGACTCTATAGGTTTGTGTTGTTGTTATATTGACCCTATAGGTTTGTGTTGTTGTTATAATGAGTCTATAGGTTTGTGTTGTTGTTATAACGATCCTATAGGTTTATGTGTTTGTCATATTGATCCTATAGGTTTGTGTTGTTGTTCTATTGATCCTATAGGTTTGTGTTGTTGTTCTATTGATCCTATAGGTTTGTGGTGTTGTCATATTGAGCCTATAGGTTTGTGTTGTTGTTCTATTGATCCTATAGGTTTGTGTTGTTGTTCTATTGATCCTATAGGTTTGTGGTGTTGTCACACTGAGCCTATAGGTTTGTGTTGTTGTTATAATGAGCCTATAGGTTTTTGCTGTTGTTATAATGAGCCTATAGGTTTGTGCTGTTGTTCTATTGAGCCTATAGGTTTGTGTTGTTGTTATAATGAGCTTATCGGTTTGTGTTGTTGTTATATTGAGCCTATAGGTTTGTGTTGTTGTCATAATGACCCTATAGGTTTTTGTTGTTGTTATATTGAGCCTATGGGTTTGTGTTGTTATTCTATTGAGAATATAGGTTTGTGTTGCTATATTCAGCCTATAGGTTTGTGTTGTTGTTACATTGAGCCCATAGGTTTGTGTTGTTGTTATAATGAGCCTATAGGTTTGTGTTGTTATTGAGCCTATAGGTTTGTGTGTGGTGACATTGAGCCTATAGGTTTGTCTTGTTGTTATAATGAGCCTATAGGTTTTTGCTGTTGTTATAATGAGCCTATAGGTTTGTGCTGTTGTTCTATTGAGCCTATAGGTTTGTGTTGTTGTTATAATGAGCTTATCGGTTTGTGTTGTTGTTATATTGAGCCTATAGGTTTGTGTTGTTGTCATAATGACCCTATAGGTTTTTGTTGTTGTTATATTGAGCCTATGGGTTTGTGTTGTTATTCTATTGAGAATATAGGTTTGTGTTGCTATATTCAGCCTATAGGTTTGTGTTGTTGTTACATTGAGCCCATAGGTTTGTGTTGTTGTTATAATGAGCCTATAGGTTTGTGTTGTTATTGAGCCTATAGGTTTGTGTGTGGTGACATTGAGCCTATAGGTTTGTCTTGTTGTTATAATGAGCCTATAGGTTTGTGTTGTTGTTATAATGAGAATATAGATTTGTGTTGCTATATTGAGCCCTAAAGGTTTGTGTTGTTGTTACATTGAGCCCATAGTTTTGTGTTGTTGTTATAATGACCCTATAGGTTTATGTTGTTGTTATAATGATCCTCTAGGTTTGTGTTGTTGTTATATTGAGCCTATAGGTTTGTGTTGTTGTTATAATGAGCCTATAGGAAAGTGTTGTTGTTATAATGACTCTATAGGTTTGTGTTATTGTTATATTGAGCCTATAGGTTTGTGTTGTTGTCATATTGAGCCTATAGGTTTGTGTTGTTGTTCTATTGATCCTATAGGTTTGTGTTGTTGTTATAATGAGTGTATAGGTTTGTGTTGTTGTTATAATGAGTCTATAGGTTTGTGTGTTTGTCATATTGAGCCTATAGGTTTGTTTTGTTGTCATATTGAGCCTATAGGTTTGTGTTGTTGTTATAATGAGTGTATAGGTTTGTGTTGTTGTTATAATGAGTGTATAGGTTTGTGTTGTTGTTATAATGAGTCTATAGGTTTGTGTGTTTATCATATTGAGCCTATAGGTTTGTGTTCTATTGATCCTATAGGTTTGTGGTGTTGTTGTATTGATCCTATAGGTTTTTGTTCTTGTTATATTGAGTCTATAGGTTTGCGTTGTTGTTATAATGAGCCTATAGGTTTGTGTTGTTATTGAGGCTATTGGTTTGTGTTGTTGTTCTATTGAGCCTATAGGTTTGTGTTGTTGTTATAATGAGCCTATAGGTTTGTGTTGTTATTGAGCCTATAGGTTTGTGTTGTTGTTATATTGAGTCTATAGGTTTGTGTTGTTGTTCTATTGATCCTATAGGTTTGTGTTGTTGTTATAATGAGCCTATAGGTTTGTGTTGTTATTTAGCCTATAGGTTTGTGTTGTTGTTATAATGACTCTATAGGTTTGTGTTGCTATATTGACCCTATAGGTTTGTGTTGTTGTTATAATGAGTCTATAGGTTTGTGTTGTTGTTATAACGATCCTATAGGTTTATGTGTTTGTCATATTGAGCCTATAGGTTTGTGTTGTTGTTATAATGAGTCTATAGGTTTGTGTTGTTGTTCTAATGAGTCTATAGGTTTTATGTTTTTGTCATATTGAGCCCATAGGTTTGTGTTGTTGTTACATTGAGCCCATAGGTTTGTGTTGTTGTTATAATGAGCCTATAGGTTTGTGTTGTTGTTATAATGAGAATATAGATTTGTGTTGCTATATTGAGCCCTAAAGGTTTGTGTTGTTGTTACATTGAGCCCATAGTTTTGTGTTGTTGTTATAATGACCCTATAGGTTTATGTTGTTGTTATAATGATCCTCTAGGTTTGTGTTGTTGTTATATTGAGCCTATAGGTTTGTGTTGTTGTTATAATGAGCCTATAGGAAAGTGTTGTTGTTATAATGACTCTATAGGTTTGTGTTATTGTTATATTGAGCCTATAGGTTTGTGTTGTTGTCATATTGAGCCTATAGGTTTGTGTTGTTGTTCTATTGATCCTATAGGTTTGTGTTGTTGTTATAATGAGTGTATAGGTTTGTGTTGTTGTTATAATGAGTCTATAGGTTTGTGTGTTTGTCATATTGAGCCTATAGGTTTGTTTTGTTGTCATATTGAGCCTATAGGTTTGTGTTGTTGTTATAATGAGTGTATAGGTTTGTGTTGTTGTTATAATGAGTGTATAGGTTTGTGTTGTTGTTATAATGAGTCTATAGGTTTGTGTGTTTGTCATATTGAGCCTATAGGTTTGTGTTCTATTGATCCTATAGGTTTGTGGTGTTGTTGTATTGATCCTATAGGTTTTTGTTGTTGTTATATTGAGTCTATAGGTTTGCGTTGTTGTTATAATGAGCCTATAGGTTTGTGTTGTTATTGAGGCTATTGGTTTGTGTTGTTGTTCTATTGAGCCTATAGGTTTGTGTTGTTGTTATTGAGCCTATAGGTTTGTGTTGTTATTGAGCCTATAGGTTTGTGTTGTTGTTATATTGAGTCTATAGGTTTGTGTTGTTGTTCTATTGATCCTATAGGTTTGTGTTGTTGTTATAATGAGCCTATAGGTTTGTGTTGTTATTTTGCCTATAGGTTTGTGTTGTTGTTATAATGACTCTATAGGTTTGTGTTGCTATATTGACCCTATAGGTTTGTGTTGTTATAATGAGTCTATAGGTTTGTGTTGTTGTTATAACGATCCTATAGGTTTATGTGTTTGTCATATTGAGCCTATAGGTTTGTGTTGTTGTTATAATGAGTCTATAGGTTTGTGTTGTTGTTCTAATGAGTCTATAGGTTTTATGTTTTTGTCATATTGAGCCCATAGGTTTGTGTTGTTGTTACATTGAGCCCATAGGTTTGTGTTGTTGTTATAATGACCCTATAGGTTTATGTTGTTGTTATAATGATCCTCTAGGTTTGTGTTGTTGTTCTATTGAGCCTATAGGTTTGTGTTGTTGTTATAATGAGCCTATAGGTTTGTGTTGTTATTGAGCCTATAGGTTTGTGTTGTTGTTATATTGAGTCTATAGGTTTGTGTTGTTGTTCTATTGATCCTATAGGTTTGTGTTGTTGTTATAATGAGCCTATAGGTTTGTGTTGTTATTTAGCCTATAGGTTTGTGTTGTTGTTATAATGACTCTATAGGTTTGTGTTGCTATATTGACCCTATAGGTTTGTGTTGTTGTTATAATGAGTCTATAGGTTTGTGTTGTTGTTATAACGATCCTATAGGTTTATGTGTTTGTCATATTGAGCCTATAGGTTTGTGTTGTTGTTATAATGAGTCTATAGGTTTGTGTTGTTGTTCTAATGAGTCTATAGGTTTTATGTTTTTGTCATATTGAGCCCATAGGTTTGTGTTGTTGTTACATTGAGCCCATAGGTTTGTGTTGTTGTTATAATGAGCCTATAGGTTTGTGTTGTTGTTATAATGAGAATATAGATTTGTGTTGCTATATTGAGCCCTAAAGGTTTGTGTTGTTGTTACATTGAGCCCATAGTTTTGTGTTGTTGTTATAATGACCCTATAGGTTTATGTTGTTGTTATAATGATCCTCTAGGTTTGTGTTGTTGTTATATTGAGCCTATAGGTTTGTGTTGTTGTTATAATGAGCCTATAGGAAAGTGTTGTTGTTATAATGACTCTATAGGTTTGTGTTATTGTTATATTGAGCCTATAGGTTTGTGTTGTTGTCATATTGAGCCTATAGGTTTGTGTTGTTGTTCTATTGATCCTATAGGTTTGTGTTGTTGTTATAATGAGTGTATAGGTTTGTGTTGTTGTTATAATGAGTCTATAGGTTTGTGTGTTTGTCATATTGAGCCTATAGGTTTGTTTTGTTGTCATATTGAGCCTATAGGTTTGTGTTGTTGTTATAATGAGTGTATAGGTTTGTGTTGTTGTTATAATGAGTGTATAGGTTTGTGTTGTTGTTATAATGAGTCTATAGGTTTGTGTGTTTGTCATATTGAGCCTATAGGTTTGTGTTCTATTGATCCTATAGGTTTGTGGTGTTGTTGTATTGATCCTATAGGTTTTTGTTGTTGTTATATTGAGTCTATAGGTTTGCGTTGTTGTTATAATGAGCCTATAGGTTTGTGTTGTTATTGAGGCTATTGGTTTGTGTTGTTGTTCTATTGAGCCTATAGGTTTGTGTTGTTGTTATTGAGCCTATAGGTTTGTGTTGTTATTGAGCCTATAGGTTTGTGTTGTTGTTATATTGAGTCTATAGGTTTGTGTTGTTGTTCTATTGATCCTATAGGTTTGTGTTGTTGTTATAATGAGCCTATAGGTTTGTGTTGTTATTTTGCCTATAGGTTTGTGTTGTTGTTATAATGACTCTATAGGTTTGTGTTGCTATATTGACCCTATAGGTTTGTGTTGTTATAATGAGTCTATAGGTTTGTGTTGTTGTTATAACGATCCTATAGGTTTATGTGTTTGTCATATTGAGCCTATAGGTTTGTGTTGTTGTTATAATGAGTCTATAGGTTTGTGTTGTTGTTCTAATGAGTCTATAGGTTTTATGTTTTTGTCATATTGAGCCCATAGGTTTGTGTTGTTGTTACATTGAGCCCATAGGTTTGTGTTGTTGTTATAATGACCCTATAGGTTTATGTTGTTGTTATAATGATCCTCTAGGTTTGTGTTGTTGTTATAATGACTCTATAGGTTTGTGTTGCTATATTGACCCTATAGGTTTGTGTTGTTGTTATAATGAGTCTATAGGTTTGTGTTGTTGTTATAATGAGTCTATAGGTTTGTGTTGTTGTTATAACGATCCTATTGGTTTGTGTTGTTGTTCTATTGATCCTATTGGTTTGTGTTGTTGTTATAATGACTCTATAGGTTTGTGTTGTTGTTACACTGAGCCTATAGGTTTGTGTTGTTGTTATAATGAGCCTATAGGTTTGTGTTGTTATTGAGCCTATAGGTTTGTGTTGTTGTTCTATTGAGTCTATAGGTTTGTGTTGTTGTTATAATGAGCCTATAGGTTTGTGTTGTTATTTAGCCTATAGGTTTGTGTTGTTGTTATAATGACTCTATAGGTTTGTGTTGCTATATTGACCCTATAGGTTTGTGTTGTTGTTATAATGAGTCTATAGGTTTGTGTTGTTGTTATAACGATCCTATAGGTTTGTGCTGTTGTTATATTGAGCCTATAGGTTTGTGCTGTTGTTATATTGAGCCTATAGGTTTGTGTTGTTGTTCTATTGATCCTATAGGTTTGTGTTGTTGTTATAATGAGTCTATAGGTTTGTGTGTGGTTACATTGAGCCTATAGGTTTGTGTTGTTGTTATAATGACCCTATAGGTTTATGTTGTTGTTATAATGATCCTCTAGGTTTGTGTTGTTGTTATATTGAGCCTATAGGTTTGTGTTGTTGTTATAATGAGCCTATAGGAAAGTGTTGTTGTTATAATGACTCTATAGGTTTGTGTTATTGTTATATTGAGCCTATAGGTTTGTGTTGTTGTCATATTGAGCCTATAGGTTTGTGTTGTTGTTATAATGAGTGTATAGGTTTGTGTTGTTGTTATAATGAGTCTATAGGTTTGTGTGTTTGTCATATTGAGCCTATAGGTTTGTTTTGTTGTCATATTGAGCCTATAGGTTTGTGTTGTTGTTATAATGAGTGTATAGGTTTGTGTTGTTGTTATAATGAGTGTATAGGTTTGTGTTGTTGTTATAATGAGTGTATAGGTTTGTGTTGTTGTTATAATGAGTCTATAGGTTTGTGTTGTTGTTATAATGAGTCTATAGGTTTGTGTGTTTGTCATATTGAGCCTATAGGTTTGTGTTCTATTGATCCTATAGGTTTGTGGTGTTGTTGTATTGATCCTATAGGTTTTTGTTTTTGTCATATTGAGCCCATAGGTTTGTGTTGTTGTTACATTGAGCCCATAGGTTTGTGTTGTTGTTATAATGACCCTATAGGTTTGTGTTGTTGTTATAATGACCCTCTAGGTTTATGTTGTTGTTATAATGACTCTATAGGTTTGTGTTGCTATATTGACCCTATAGGTTTGTGTTGTTGTTATAATGAGTCTATAGGTTTGTGTTGTTGTTATAATGAGTCTATAGGTTTGTGTTGTTGTTATAACGATCCTATAGGTTTGTGTTGTTGTTCTATTGAGCCTATAGGTTTGTGTTGTTGTTCTATTGATCCTATAGGTTTGTGTTGTTGTTATAATGAGTCTATAGGTTTGTGTGTGGTTACATTGAGCCTATAGGTTTGTGTTGTTGTTATAATAAGCCTATAGGTTTGTGTAGTTGTTATAATGACTCTATAGGTTTGTGATGTTGTTATATTGAGCCTATAGGTTTGTGTTGTTGTCATAATGACCCTATAGGTTTGTGTTGTTGTCATATTGAGCCTATAGGTTTGTGTGTGGTGACATTGAGCCTATAGGTTTGTCTTGTTGTTATAATGAGCCTATAGGTTTGTGTTGTTGTTATAATGAGTCTATAGGTTTGTGTTGTTGTTACACTGAGCCTATAGGTTTGTGTTGTTGTTATAATGAGCCTATAGGTTTGTGTTGTTATTTAGCCTATAGGTTTGTGTTGTTGTTCTATTGATCCTATAGGTTTGTGTTGTTATTTAGCCTATAGGTTTGTGTTGTTGTTATAATGAGCCTATAGGTTTGTGTGTGGTGACATTGAGCCTATAGGTTTGTCTTGTTGTTATAATGAGTCTATAGGTTTGTGTTGTTGTTATAATGAGTCTATAGGTTTGTGTTGTTATAATGAGTCTATAGGTTTGTGTTGTTATTGAGGCTATAGGTTTGTGTTGTTCTTGAGGCTATAGGTTTGTGTTGTTCTTGAGGCTATAGGTTTGTGTTGTTCTATTGAGCCTATAGGTTTGTGTTGTTGTTATAATGAGCCTATAGGTTTGTGTTGTTATTGAGCCTATAGGTTTGTGTTGTTGTTCTATTGAGTCTATAGGTTTGTGTTGTTGTTCTATTGATCCTATAGGTTTGTGTTGTTGTTATAATGAGCCTATAGGTTTGTGTTGTTATTTAGCCTATAGGTTTGTGTTGTTGTTATAATGACTCTATAGGTTTGTGTTGCTATATTGACCCTATAGGTTTGTGTTGTTGTTATAATGACTCTATAGGTTTGTGTTGCTATATTGACCCTATAGGTTTGTGTTGTTGTTATAATGAGTCTATAGGTTTGTGTTGTTGTTATAACGATCCTATAGGTTTGTGCTGTTGTTATATTGAGCCTATAGGTTTGTGCTGTTGTTATATTGAGCCTATAGGTTTGTGCTGTTGTTATATTGAGCATATAGGTTTGTGTTGTTGTTCTATTGATCCTATAGGTTTGTGTTGTTGTTCTATTGATCCTATAGGTTTGTGTTGTTGTTATAATGAGTCTATAGGTTTGTGTGTGGTGACATTGAGCCTATAGGTTTGTGTTGTTGTTATATTGAGCCTATAGGTTTGTGTTGTTGTCATAATGACCCTATAGGTTTGTGTTGTTGTCATATTGAGCCTATAGGTTTGTGTTGTTCTATTGATCCTATAGGTTTGTGTTGTTCTATTGATCCTATAGGTTTGTGTTGTTGTTATAATGAGCCTATAGGTTTGTGTTGTTGTTCTATTGAGCCTATAGGTTTGTGTTGTTGTTATCATGAGCCTATAGGTTTGTGTTGTTATTGACCATATAGGTTTGTGTGTGGTGACATTGAGCCTATAGGTTTGTGTTGTTATTGAGCCTATAGGTTTGTGTTGTTGTTATAATGAGTCTATAGGTTTGTGTGTTTGTCATATTGAGCCTATAGGTTTGTGTTCTATTGATCCTATAGGTTTGTGGTGTTGTTGTATTGATCCTATAGGTTTTTGTTGTTGTTATATTGAGTCTATAGGTTTGCGTTGTTGTTATAATGAGCCTATAGGTTTGTGTTGTTATTGAGGCTATTGGTTTGTGTTGTTGTTCTATTGAGCCTATAGGTTTGTGTTGTTGTTATAATGAGCCTATAGGTTTGTGTTGTTATTGAGCCTATAGGTTTGTGTTGTTGTTATATTGAGTCTATAGGTTTGTGTTGTTGTTCTATTGATCCTATAGGTTTGTGTTGTTGTTATAATGAGCCTATAGGTTTGTGTTGTTATTTTGCCTATAGGTTTGTGTTGTTGTTATAATGACTCTATAGGTTTGTGTTGCTATATTGACCCTATAGGTTTGTGTTGTTATAATGAGTCTATAGGTTTGTGTTGTTGTTATAACGATCCTATAGGTTTATGTGTTTGTCATATTGAGCCTATAGGTTTGTGTTGTTGTTATAATGAGTCTATAGGTTTGTGTTGTTGTTCTAATGAGTCTATAGGTTTTATGTTTTTGTCATATTGAGCCCATAGGTTTGTGTTGTTGTTACATTGAGCCCATAGGTTTGTGTTGTTGTTATAATGACCCTATAGGTTTATGTTGTTGTTATAATGATCCTCTAGGTTTGTGTTGTTGTTATAATGACTCTATAGGTTTGTGTTGCTATATTGACCCTATAGGTTTGTGTTGTTGTTATAATGAGTCTATAGGTTTGTGTTGTTGTTATAATGAGTCTATAGGTTTGTGTTGTTGTTATAACGATCCTATTGGTTTGTGTTGTTGTTCTATTGATCCTATTGGTTTGTGTTGTTGTTATAATGACTCTATAGGTTTGTGTTGTTGTTACACTGAGCCTATAGGTTTGTGTTGTTGTTATAATGAGCCTATAGGTTTGTGTTGTTATTGAGCCTATAGGTTTGTGTTGTTGTTCTATTGAGTCTATAGGTTTGTGTTGTTGTTATAATGAGCCTATAGGTTTGTGTTGTTATTTAGCCTATAGGTTTGTGTTGTTGTTATAATGACTCTATAGGTTTGTGTTGCTATATTGACCCTATAGGTTTGTGTTGTTGTTATAATGAGTCTATAGGTTTGTGTTGTTGTTATAACGATCCTATAGGTTTGTGCTGTTGTTATATTGAGCCTATAGGTTTGTGCTGTTGTTATATTGAGCCTATAGGTTTGTGTTGTTGTTCTATTGATCCTATAGGTTTGTGTTGTTGTTATAATGAGTCTATAGGTTTGTGTGTGGTTACATTGAGCCTATAGGTTTGTGTTGTTGTTATAATGACCCTATAGGTTTATGTTGTTGTTATAATGATCCTCTAGGTTTGTGTTGTTGTTATATTGAGCCTATAGGTTTGTGTTGTTGTTATAATGAGCCTATAGGAAAGTGTTGTTGTTATAATGACTCTATAGGTTTGTGTTATTGTTATATTGAGCCTATAGGTTTGTGTTGTTGTCATATTGAGCCTATAGGTTTGTGTTGTTGTTATAATGAGTGTATAGGTTTGTGTTGTTGTTATAATGAGTCTATAGGTTTGTGTGTTTGTCATATTGAGCCTATAGGTTTGTTTTGTTGTCATATTGAGCCTATAGGTTTGTGTTGTTGTTATAATGAGTGTATAGGTTTGTGTTGTTGTTATAATGAGTGTATAGGTTTGTGTTGTTGTTATAATGAGTGTATAGGTTTGTGTTGTTGTTATAATGAGTCTATAGGTTTGTGTTGTTGTTATAATGAGTCTATAGGTTTGTGTGTTTGTCATATTGAGCCTATAGGTTTGTGTTCTATTGATCCTATAGGTTTGTGGTGTTGTTGTATTGATCCTATAGGTTTTTGTTTTTGTCATATTGAGCCCATAGGTTTGTGTTGTTGTTACATTGAGCCCATAGGTTTGTGTTGTTGTTATAATGACCCTATAGGTTTGTGTTGTTGTTATAATGACCCTCTAGGTTTATGTTGTTGTTATAATGACTCTATAGGTTTGTGTTGCTATATTGACCCTATAGGTTTGTGTTGTTGTTATAATGAGTCTATAGGTTTGTGTTGTTGTTATAATGAGTCTATAGGTTTGTGTTGTTGTTATAACGATCCTATAGGTTTGTGTTGTTGTTATATTGAGCCTATAGGTTTGTGTTGTTGTTCTATTGATCCTATAGGTTTGTGTTGTTGTTATAATGAGTCTATAGGTTTGTGTGTGGTTACATTGAGCCTATAGGTTTGTGTTGTTGTTATAATAAGCCTATAGGTTTGTGTAGTTGTTATAATGACTCTATAGGTTTGTGATGTTGTTATATTGAGCCTATAGGTTTGTGTTGTTGTCATAATGACCCTATAGGTTTGTGTTGTTGTCATATTGAGCCTATAGGTTTGTGTGTGGTGACATTGAGCCTATAGGTTTGTCTTGTTGTTATAATGAGCCTATAGGTTTGTGTTGTTGTTATAATGAGTCTATAGGTTTGTGTTGTTGTTACACTGAGCCTATAGGTTTGTGTTGTTGTTATAATGAGCCTATAGGTTTGTGTTGTTATTTAGCCTATAGGTTTGTGTTGTTGTTCTATTGATCCTATAGGTTTGTGTTGTTATTTAGCCTATAGGTTTGTGTTGTTGTTATAATGAGCCTATAGGTTTGTGTGTGGTGACATTGAGCCTATAGGTTTGTCTTGTTGTTATAATGAGTCTATAGGTTTGTGTTGTTGTTATAATGAGTCTATAGGTTTGTGTTGTTATAATGAGTCTATAGGTTTGTGTTGTTATTGAGGCTATAGGTTTGTGTTGTTCTTGAGGCTATAGGTTTGTGTTGTTCTTGAGGCTATAGGTTTGTGTTGTTCTATTGAGCCTATAGGTTTGTGTTGTTGTTATAATGAGCCTATAGGTTTGTGTTGTTATTGAGCCTATAGGTTTGTGTTGTTGTTCTATTGAGTCTATAGGTTTGTGTTGTTGTTCTATTGATCCTATAGGTTTGTGTTGTTGTTATAATGAGCCTATAGGTTTGTGTTGTTATTTAGCCTATAGGTTTGTGTTGTTGTTATAATGACTCTATAGGTTTGTGTTGCTATATTGACCCTATAGGTTTGTGTTGTTGTTATAATGACTCTATAGGTTTGTGTTGCTATATTGACCCTATAGGTTTGTGTTGTTGTTATAATGAGTCTATAGGTTTGTGTTGTTGTTATAACGATCCTATAGGTTTGTGCTGTTGTTATATTGAGCCTATAGGTTTGTGCTGTTGTTATATTGAGCCTATAGGTTTGTGCTGTTGTTATATTGAGCATATAGGTTTGTGTTGTTGTTCTATTGATCCTATAGGTTTGTGTTGTTGTTCTATTGATCCTATAGGTTTGTGTTGTTGTTATAATGAGTCTATAGGTTTGTGTGTGGTTACATTGAGCCTATAGGTTTGTGTTGTTGTTATATTGAGCCTATAGGTTTGTGTTGTTGTCATAATGACCCTATAGGTTTGTGTTGTTGTCATATTGAGCCTATAGGTTTGTGTTGTTCTATTGATCCTATAGGTTTGTGTTGTTCTATTGATCCTATAGGTTTGTGTTGTTGTTATAATGAGCCTATAGGTTTGTGTTGTTGTTCTATTGAGCCTATAGGTTTGTGTTGTTGTTATCATGAGCCTATAGGTTTGTGTTGTTATTGACCATATAGGTTTGTGTGTGGTGACATTGAGCCTATAGGTTTGTGTTGTTATTGAGCCTATAGGTTTGTGTTGTTGTTATAATGAGAATATAGGTTTGTGTTGCTATATTGAGCCTATAGGTTTGTGTTCTATTGATCCTATAGGTTTGTGTTGTTGTTCTATTGGTCCTATAGGTTTGTGGTGTTGTTGTATTGATCCTATAGGTTTTTGTTGTTTTTATATTGAGTCTATAGGTTTGTGTTGTTGTTATAATGGGCCTATAGGTTTGTGTTGTTGTTATAATGGGCCTATAGGTTTGTGTTGTTATTGAGCCTATAGGTTTGTGTGTGGTGACATTGAGCCTATAGGTTTGTCTTGTTGTTATAATGAGCCTATAGGTTTGTGTTGTTGTTATAATGAGAATATAGGTTTGTGTTGCTATATTGAGCCTATAGGTTTGTGTTGTTGTTACATTGAGCCCATAGTTTTGCGTTGTTGTTCTATTGATCCTATAGGTTTGTGGTGTTGTTATAATGAGCCTATAGGTTTGTGTTGTTATTGAGGCTATAGGTTTGTGTTGTTATTGAGGCTATAGGTTTGTGTTGTTGTTCTATTGAGCCTATAGGTTTGTGTTGTTTTTGAGCCTATAGGTTTGTGTTGTTGTTATATTGAGCCTATAGGTTTGTGTGTGGTGACATTGAGCCTATAGGTTTGTCTTGTTGTTATGAGCCTATAGGTTTGTGTTGTTGTTATAATGAGTCTATAGGTTTATGTTGTTGTTACACTGAGCCTATAGGTTTGTGTTGTTGTTATAATGAGCCTATAGGTTTGTGCTGTTGTTCTATTGAGCCTATAGGTTTGTGTTGTTGTTATAATGAGCCTATAGGTTTGTGTGTGGTGACATTGAGCCTATAGGTTTGTCTTGTTGTTATAATGAGCCTATAGGTTTGTGTTGTTGTTATAATGGGCCTATAGGTTTGTGTTGTTATTGAGGCTATAGGTTTGTGTTGTTGTTCGATTGAGCCTATAGGTTTGTGTTGTTGTTCGATTGAGCCTATAGGTTTGTGTTGTTGTTCGATTGAGCCTATAGGTTTGTGTTGTTATTGAGCCTATAGGTTTGTGTTGTTATTGAGCCTATAGGTTTGTGTTGTTGTTATATTGAGCCTATAGGTTTGTGTTGTTGTTATATTGAGCCTATAGGTTTGTGTGTGGTGACATTGAGCCTATAGGTTTGTCTTGTTGTTACACTGAGCCTATAGGTTTGTGTTGTTATTGAGCCTATAGGTTTGTGTTGTTATTGAGCCTATAGGTTTGTGTTGTTATTGAGCCTATAGGTTTGTGTTGTTGTTCTATTGAGTCTATAGGTTTGTGTTGTTGTTCTATTGATGCTATAGGTTTGTGTTGTTGTTATAATGAGCCTATAGGTTAGTGTTGTTATTTAGCCTATAGGTTTGTGTTGTTGTTATAATGACTCTATAGGTTTGTGTTGTTGTTATATTGACCCTATAGGTTTGTGTTGTTGTTATAATGAGTCTATAGGTTTGTGTTGTTGTTATAACGATCCTATAGGTTTATGTGTTTGTCATATTGATCCTATAGGTTTGTGTTGTTGTTCTATTGATCCTATAGGTTTGTGTTGTTGTTCTATTGATCCTATAGGTTTGTGGTGTTGTCATATTGATCCTATAGGTTTGTGGTGTTGTCATATTGAGCCTATTGGTTTGTGTTGTTGTTCTATTGATCCTATTGGTTTGTGTTGTTGTTATAATGACTCTATAGGTTTGTGTTGTTGTTACACTGAGCCTATAGGTTTGTGTTGTTGTTATAATGAGCCTATAGGTTTGTGTTGTTGTTATAATGAGCCTATAGGTTTGTGTTGTTGTTCTATTGAGTCTATAGGTTTGTGTTGTTGTTATAATGAGCCTATAGGTTTGTGTTGTTATTTAGCCTATAGGTTTGTGTTGTTGTTATAATGACTCTATAGGTTTGTGTTGCTATATTGACCCTATAGGTTTGTGTTGTTGTAATAATGAGTCTATAGGTTTGTGTTGTTGTTATATTGAGCCTATAGGTTTGTGCTGTTGTTATATTGAGCCTATAGGTTTGTGCTGTTGTTATATTGAGCCTATAGGTTTGTGCTGTTGTTATATTGAGCCTATAGGTTTGTGTTGTTGTTCTATTGATCCTATAGGTTTGTGTTGTTGTTATAATTAGTCTATAGGTTTGTGTGTGGTTACATTGAGCCTATAGGTTTGTGTTGTTGTTATAATGAGCCTATAGGTTTGTGTAGTTGTTATAATGACTCTATAGGTTTGTGTTGTTGTTATATTGAGCCTATAGGTTTGTGTTGTTGTCATAATGACCCTATAGGTTTGTGTTGTTGTCATATTGAGCCTATAGGTTTGTGTTGTTCTATTGATCCTATAGGTTTGTGTTGTTGTTATAATGAGCCTATAGGTTTGTGTTGTTGTTCTATTGAGCCTATAGGTTTGTGTTGTTGTTATCATGAGCCTATAGGTTTGTGTTGTTATTGAGCATATAGGTTTGTGTGTGGTGACATTGAGCCTATAGGTTTGTGTTGTTATTGAGCCTATAGGTTTGTGTTGTTGTTATAATGAGAATATAGGTTTGTGTTGCTATATTGAGCCTATAGGTTTGTGTTCTATTGATCCTATAGGTTTGTGTTGTTGTTCTATTGGTCCTATAGGTTTGTGGTGTTGTTGTATTGATCCTATAGGTTTTTGTTGTTTTTATATTGAGTCTATAGGTTTGTGTTGTTGTTATAATGGGCCTATAGGTTTGTGTTGTTATTGAGCCTATAGGTTTGTGTGTGGTGACATTGAGCCTATAGGTTTGTCTTGTTGTTATAATGAGCCTATAGGTTTGTGTTGTTGTTATAATGAGAATATAGGTTTGTGTTGCTATATTGAGCCTATAGGTTTGTGTTGTTGTTACATTGAGCCCATAGTTTTGCGTTTTTGTTATATTGATCCTATAGGTTTGTGGTGTTGTCATATTGAGCCTATAGGTTTTTGTTGTTGTTATATTGATCCTATTGGTTTGTGGTGTTGTTGTATTGATCCTATAGGTTTTTGTTGTTGTTATATTGAGTCTATAGGTTTGTGTTGTTGTTATAATGAGCCTATAGGTTTGTGTTGTTATTGAGGCTATAGGTTTGTGTTGCTATATTGACCCTATAGGTTTGTGTTGTTGTTATAATGAGTCTATAGGTTTGTGTTGTTGTTATAACGATCCTATAGGTTTGTGCTGTTGTTATATTGAGCCTATAGGTTTGTGCTGTTGTTATATTGAGCCTATAGGTTTGTGTTGTTGTTATAACGATCCTATAGGTTTGTGCTGTTGTTATATTGAGCCTATAGGTTTGTGTTGTTGTTACATTGAGCCCATAGTTTTGCGTTGTTGTTCTATTGATCCTATAGGTTTGTGGTGTTGTCATATTGAGCCTATAGGTTTGTGTTCTATTGATCCTATAGGTTTGTGTTGTTGTTCTATTGGTCCTATAGGTTTGTGGTGTTGTTGTATTGATCCTATAGGTTTTTGTTGTTTTTATATTGAGTCTATAGGTTTGTGTTGTTGTTATAATGGGCCTATAGGTTTGTGTTGTTGTTATAATGGGCCTATAGGTTTGTGTGTGGTGACATTGAGCCTATAGGTTTGTCTTGTTGTTATAATGAGCCTATAGGTTTGTGTTGTTGTTATAATGAGCCTATAGGTTTGTGTTGTTGTTATAATGAGCCTATAGGTTTGTGTTGTTGTTATAATGAGAATATAGGTTTGTGTTGCTATATTGAGCCTATAGGTTTGTGTTGTTGTTACATTGAGCCCATAGTTTTGCGTTGTTGTTCTATTGATCCTATAGGTTTGTGGTGTTGTCATATTGAGCCTATAGGTTTTTGTTGTTGTTCTATTGATCCTATTGGTTTGTGGTGTTGTTGTATTGATCCTATAGGTTTTTGTTGTTGTTATATTGAGTCTATAGGTTTGTGTTGTTGTTATAATGAGCCTATAGGTTTGTGTTGTTATTGAGGCTATAGGTTTGTGTTGTTGTTCTATTGAGCCTATAGGTTTGTGTTGTTGTTATAATGAGCCTATAGGTTTGTGTTGTTTTTGAGCCTATAGGTTTGTGTTGTTGTTATATTGAGCCTATAGGTTTGTGTGTGGTGACATTGAGCCTATAGGTTTGTCTTGTTTTTATAATGAGACTATAGGTTTGTGTTGTTGTTATAATGAGTCTATAGGTTTATGTTGTTGTTACACTGAGCCTATAGGTTTGTGTTGTTGTTATAATGAGCCTATAGGTTTGTGCTGTTGTTCTATTGAGCCTATAGGTTTGTGTTGTTGTTATAATGAGCCTATAGGTTTGTGTGTGGTGACATTGAGCCTATAGGTTTGTCTTGTTGTTATAATGAGCCTATAGGTTTGTGTTGTTGTTATAATGAGTCTATAGGTTTATGTTGTTGTTACACTGAGCCTATAGGTTTGTGTTGTTGTTATAATGAGCCTATAGGTTTGTGCTGTTGTTATATTGAGCCTATAGGTTTGTGTTGTTGTCATAATGACCCTATAGGTTTGTGTTGTTGTTATATTGAGCCTATAGGTTTGTGTTGTTGTTCTATTGAGAATATAGGTGTGTGTTGCTATATTCAGCCTATAGGTTTGTGTTGTTGTTCTATTGAGCCTATAGGTTTGTGTTGTTGTTATCATGAGCCTATAGGTTTGTGTTGTTATTGAGCATATAGGTTTGTGTGTGGTGACATTGAGCCTATAGGTTTGTGTTGTTATTGAGCCTATAGGTTTGTGTTGTTATTGAGGCTATAGGTTTGTGTTGTTGTTCTATTGAGCCTATAGGTTTGTGTTGTTGTTATAATGACCCTATAGGTTTGTGTTGTTTTTGAGCCTATAGGTTTGTGTTGTTGTTATATTGAGCCTATAGGTTTGTGTGTGGTGACATTGAGCCTATAGGTTTGTCTTGTTTTTATAATGAGACTATAGGTTTGTGTTGTTGTTATAATGAGTCTATAGGTTTATGTTGTTGTTACACTGAGCCTATAGGTTTGTGTTGTTGTTATAATGAGCCTATAGGTTTGTGCTGTTGTTCTATTGAGCCTATAGGTTTGTGTTGTTGTTATAATGAGCCTATAGGTTTGTGTGTGGTGACATTGAGCCTATAGGTTTGTCTTGTTGTTATAATGAGCCTATAGGTTTGTGTTGTTGTTATAATGAGTCTATAGGTTTATGTTGTTGTTACACTGAGCCTATAGGTTTGTGTTGTTGTTATAATGAGCCTATAGGTTTGTGCTGTTGTTATATTGAGCCTATAGGTTTGTGTTGTTGTCATAATGACCCTATAGGTTTGTGTTGTTGTTATATTGAGCCTATAGGTTTGTGTTGTTGTTCTATTGAGAATATAGGTGTGTGTTGCTATATTCAGCCTATAGGTTTGTGTTGTTGTTCTATTGAGCCTATAGGTTTGTGTTGTTGTTATCATGAGCCTATAGGTTTGTGTTGTTATTGAGCATATAGGTTTGTGTGTGGTGACATTGAGCCTATAGGTTTGTGTTGTTATTGAGCCTATAGGTTTGTGTTGTTGTTATAATGAGAATATAGGTTTGTGTTGCTATATTGAGCCTATAGGTTTGTGTTCTATTGATCCTATAGGTTTGTGTTGTTGTTCTATTGGTCCTATAGGTTTGTGGTGTTGTTGTATTGATCCTATAGGTTTTTGTTGTTTTTATATTGAGTCTATAGGTTTGTGTTGTTGTTATAATGGGCCTATAGGTTTGTGTTGTTATTGAGGCTATAGGTTTGTGTTGTTGTTCGATTGAGCCTATAGGTTTGTGTTGTTGTTATAATGAGCCTATAGGTTTGTGTTGTTATTGAGCCTATAGGTTTGTGTTGTTGTTATATTGAGCCTATAGGTTTGTGTTGTTGTTATATTGAGCCTATAGGTTTGTGTGTGGTGACATTGAGCCTATAGGTTTGTCTTGTTGTTATAATGAGCCTATAGGTTTGTGTTGTTGTTATAATGAGTCTATAGGTTTGTGTTGTTGTTACACTGAGCCTATAGGTTTGTGTTGTTGTTATATTGAGCCTATAGGTTTGTGTTGTTGTCATAATGACCCTAAAGGTTTGTGTTGTTGTCATATTGAGCCTATAGGTTTGTGTTGTTCTATTGATCCTATAGGTTTGTGTTGTTGTTATAATGAGCCTATAGGTTTGTGTTGTTGTTCTATTGAGCCTATAGGTTTGTGTTGTTGTTATCATGAGCCTATAGGTTTGTGTTGTTATTGAGCATATAGGTTTGTGTGTGGTGACATTGAGCCTATAGGTTTGTGTTGTTATTGAGCCTATAGGTTTGTGTTGTTGTTATAATGAGAATATAGGTTTGTGTTGCTATATTGAGCCTATAGGTTTGTGTTCTATTGATCCTATAGGTTTGTGTTGTTGTTCTATTGGTCCTATAGGTTTGTGTTGTTGTTCTATTGGTCCTATAGGTTTGTGGTGTTGTTGTATTGATCCTTTAGGTTTTTGTTGTTTTTATATTGAGTCTATAGGTTTGTGTTGTTATTGAGGCTATAGGTTTGTGTTGTTGTTCGATTGAGCCTATAGGTTTGTGTTGTTGTTATAATGAGCCTATAGGTTTGTGTTGTTATTGAGCCTATAGGTTTGTGTTGTTGTTCTATTGATCCTATAGGTTTGTGTTCTTGTTACATTGAGCCTATAGGTTTGTGTTGTTATATTGAGCGTAACGGCTCGTGTTGTTGTTATATTGATCCTACAGGTTTGTGTTGTTGTTATAATGATCCTATAGGTTTGTGTTGTTGCTATATTGAGCCTATAGGTTTGTGTTGTTGTTACATTGAGCCTATAGGTTTGTGTTGTTGTTACATTGAGCCCATAGGTTTGTGTTGTTGTTATAATGACCCTATAGGTTTATGTTGTTGTTATAATGATCCACTAGGTTTGTGTTGTTGTTATATTGATCCACTAGTTTTGTGTTGTTGCTATATTGAGTCTATAGGTTTGTGTTGTTGTTACATTGAGCCTATAGGTTTGTGTTGTTGTTAAATTGAGCCCATAGGTTTGTGTTGTTGTCATAATGACCCTATAGGTTTGTGTTGTTATATTGACCCTATAGGTTTGTGTTGTTGTTATAATGAGTCTATAGGTTTGTGTTGTTGTTATAACGATCCTATAGGTTTATGTGTTTGTCATATTGAGCCTATAGGTTTGTGTTGTTGTTATAATGAGTCTATAGGTTTGTGTTGTTGTTCTAATGAGTCTATAGGTTTTATGTTTTTGTCATATTGAGCCTATGGGTTTTTGTTGTTGTTCTATTGATCCTATAGGTTTGTGTTGTTGTTCTATTGATCCTATAGGTTTGTGGTGTTGTCATATTGATCCTATAGGTTTGTGGTGTTGTCATATTGAGCCTATTGGTTTGTGTTGTTGTTCTATTGATCCTATTGGTTTGTGTTGTTGTTATAATGACTCTATAGGTTTGTGTTGTTGTTACACTGAGCCTATAGGTTTGTGTTGTTGTTATAATGAGCCTATAGGTTTGTGTTGTTGTTATAATGAGCCTATAGGTTTGTGTTGTTGTTCTATTGAGTCTATAGGTTTGTGTTGTTGTTATAATGAGCCTATAGGTTTGTGTTGTTATTTAGCCTATAGGTTTGTGTTGTTGTTATAATGACTCTATAGGTTTGTGTTGCTATATTGACCCTATAGGTTTGTGTTGTTGTTATAATGAGTCTATAGGTTTGTGTTGTTGTTATAACGATCCTATAGGTTTGTGCTGTTGTTATATTGAGCCTATAGGTTTGTGCTGTTGTTATATTGAGCCTATAGGTTTGTGCTGTTGTTATATTGAGCCTATAGGTTTGTGTTGTTGTTCTATTGATCCTATAGGTTTGTGTTGTTGTTATAATGAGTCTATAGGTTTGTGTGTGGTTACATTGAGCCTATAGGTTTGTGTTGTTGTTATAATGAGCCTATAGGTTTGTGTAGTTGTTATAATGACTCTATAGGTTTGTGTTGTTTTATACTGAGCCTATAGGTTTGTGTTGTTGTCATAATGACCCTATAGGTTTGTGTTGTTGTCATATTGAGCCTATAGGTTTGTGTTGTTCTATTGATCCTATAGGTTTGTGTTGTTGTTATAATGAGCCTATAGGTTTGTGTTGTTGTTCTATTGAGCCTATAGGTTTGTGTTGTTGTTATCATGAGCCTATAGGTTTGTGTTGTTATTGAGCATATAGGTTTGTGTGTGGTGACATTGAGCCTATAGGTTTGTGTTGTTATTGAGCCTATAGGTTTGTGTTGTTGTTATAATGAGAATATAGGTTTGTGTTGCTATATTGAGCCTATAGGTTTGTGTTCTATTGATCCTATAGGTTTGTGTTGTTGTTCTATTGGTCCTATAGGTTTGTGGTGTTGTTGTATTGATCCTATAGGTTTTTGTTGTTTTTATATTGAGTCTATAGGTTTGTGTTGTTGTTATAATGGGCCTATAGGTTTGTGTTGTTATTGAGCCTATAGGTTTGTGTGTGGTGACATTGAGCCTATAGGTTTGTCTTGTTGTTATAATGAGCCTATAGGTTTGTGTAGTTGTTATAATGACTCTATAGGTTTGTGTTGTTTTATACTGAGCCTATAGGTTTGTGTTGTTGTCATAATGACCCTATAGGTTTGTGTTGTTGTCATATTGAGCCTATAGGTTTGTGTTGTTCTATTGATCCTATAGGTTTGTGTTGTTGTTATAATGAGCCTATAGGTTTGTGTTGTTGTTCTATTGAGCCTATAGGTTTGTGTTGTTGTTATCATGAGCCTATAGGTTTGTGTTGTTATTGAGCATATAGGTTTGTGTGTGGTGACATTGAGCCTATAGGTTTGTGTTGTTATTGAGCCTATAGGTTTGTGTTGTTGTTATAATGAGAATATAGGTTTGTGTTGCTATATTGAGCCTATAGGTTTGTGTTCTATTGATCCTATAGGTTTGTGTTGTTGTTCTATTGGTCCTATAGGTTTGTGGTGTTGTTGTATTGATCCTATAGGTTTTTGTTGTTTTTATATTGAGTCTATAGGTTTGTGTTGTTGTTATAATGGGCCTATAGGTTTGTGTTGTTATTGAGCCTATAGGTTTGTGTGTGGTGACATTGAGCCTATAGGTTTGTCTTGTTGTTATAATGAGCCTATAGGTTTGTGTTGTTGTTATAATGAGAATATAGGTTTGTGTTGCTATATTGAGCCTATAGGTTTGTGTTGTTGTTACATTGAGCCCATAGTTTTGCGTTTTTGTTATATTGATCCTATAGGTTTGTGGTGTTGTCATATTGAGCCTATAGGTTTTTGTTGTTGTTCTATTGATCCTATTGGTTTGTGGTGTTGTTGTATTGATCCTATAGGTTTTTGTTGTTGTTATATTGAGTCTATAGGTTTGTGTTGTTGTTATAATGAGCCTATAGGTTTGTGTTGTTATTGAGGCTATAGGTTTGTGTTGCTATATTGACCCTATAGGTTTGTGTTGTTGTTATAATGAGTCTATAGGTTTGTGTTGTTGTTATAACGATCCTATAGGTTTGTGCTGTTGTTATATTGAGCCTATAGGTTTGTGCTGTTGTTATATTGAGCCTATAGGTTTGTGTTGTTGTTCTATTGATCCTATAGGTTTGTGTTGTTGTTATAATGAGTCTATAGGTTTGTGTGTGGTTACATTGAGCCTATAGGTTTGTGTTGTTGTTATAATGAGCCTATAGGTTTGTGTAGTTGTTATAATGACTCTATAGGTTTGTGTTGTTGTTATATTGAGCCTATAGGTTTGTGTTGTTGTCATAATGACCCTATAGGTTTGTGTTGTTGTCATATTGAGCCTATAGGTTTGTGTTGTTCTATTGATCCTATAGGTTTGTGTTGTTGTTATAATGAGCCTATAGGTTTGTGTTGTTGTTCTATTGAGCCTATAGGTTTGTGTTGTTGTTATCATGAGCCTATAGGTTTGTGTTGTTATTGAGCATATAGGTTTGTGTGTGGTGACATTGAGCCTATAGGTTTGTGTTGTTATTGAGCCTATAGGTTTGTGTTGTTGTTATAATGAGAATATAGGTTTGTGTTGCTATATTGAGCCTTTAGGTTTGTGTTCTATTGATCCTATAGGTTTGTGTTGTTGTTCTATTGGTCCTATAGGTTTGTGGTGTTGTTGTATTGATCCTATAGGTTTTTGTTGTTTTTATATTGAGTCTATAGGTTTGTGTTGTTGTTATAATGGGCCTATAGGTTTGTGTTGTTGTTATAATGGGCCTATAGGTTTGTGTGTGGTGACATTGAGCCTATAGGTTTGTCTTGTTGTTATAATGAGCCTATAGGTTTGTGTTGTTGTTATAATGAGCCTATAGGTTTGTGTTGTTGTTATAATGAGCCTATAGGTTTGTGTTGTTGTTATAATGAGAATATAGGTTTGTGTTGCTATATTGAGCCTATAGGTTTGTGTTGTTGTTACATTGAGCCCATAGTTTTGCGTTGTTGTTCTATTGATCCTATAGGTTTGTGGTGTTGTCATATTGAGCCTATAGGTTTTTGTTGTTGTTCTATTGATCCTATTGGTTTGTGGTGTTGTTGTATTGATCCTATAGGTTTTTGTTGTTGTTATATTGAGTCTATAGGTTTGTGTTGTTGTTATAATGAGCCTATAGGTTTGTGTTGTTATTGAGGCTATAGGTTTGTGTTGTTGTTCTATTGAGCCTATAGGTTTGTGTTGTTGTTATAATGAGCCTATAGGTTTGTGTTGTTTTTGAGCCTATAGGTTTGTGTTGTTGTTATATTGAGCCTATAGGTTTGTGTGTGGTGACATTGAGCCTATAGGTTTGTCTTGTTTTTATAATGAGACTATAGGTTTGTGTTGTTGTTATAATGAGTCTATAGGTTTATGTTGTTGTTACACTGAGCCTATAGGTTTGTGTTGTTGTTATAATGAGCCTATAGGTTTGTGCTGTTGTTCTATTGAGCCTATAGGTTTGTGTTGTTGTTATAATGAGCCTATAGGTTTGTGTGTGGTGACATTGAGCCTATAGGTTTGTCTTGTTGTTATAATGAGCCTATAGGTTTGTGTTGTTGTTATAATGAGTCTATAGGTTTATGTTGTTGTTACACTGAGCCTATAGGTTTGTGTTGTTGTTATAATGAGCCTATAGGTTTGTGCTGTTGTTATATTGAGCCTATAGGTTTGTGTTGTTGTCATAATGACCCTATAGGTTTGTGTTGTTGTTATATTGAGCCTATAGGTTTGTGTTGTTGTTCTATTGAGAATATAGGTGTGTGTTGCTATATTCAGCCTATAGGTTTGTGTTGTTGTTCTATTGAGCCTATAGGTTTGTGTTGTTGTTATCATGAGCCTATAGGTTTGTGTTGTTATTGAGCATATAGGTTTGTGTGTGGTGACATTGAGCCTATAGGTTTGTGTTGTTATTGAGCCTATAGGTTTGTGTTGTTATTGAGGCTATAGGTTTGTGTTGTTGTTCTATTGAGCCTATAGGTTTGTGTTGTTGTTATAATGACCCTATAGGTTTGTGTTGTTTTTGAGCCTATAGGTTTGTGTTGTTGTTATATTGAGCCTATAGGTTTGTGTGTGGTGACATTGAGCCTATAGGTTTGTCTTGTTTTTATAATGAGACTATAGGTTTGTGTTGTTGTTATAATGAGTCTATAGGTTTATGTTGTTGTTACACTGAGCCTATAGGTTTGTGTTGTTGTTATAATGAGCCTATAGGTTTGTGCTGTTGTTCTATTGAGCCTATAGGTTTGTGTTGTTGTTATAATGAGCCTATAGGTTTGTGTGTGGTGACATTGAGCCTATGGGTTTGTCTTGTTGTTATAATGAGCCTATAGGTTTGTGTTGTTGTTATAATGAGTCTATAGGTTTATGTTGTTGTTACACTGAGCCTATAGGTTTGTGTTGTTGTTATAATGAGCCTATAGGTTTGTGCTGTTGTTATATTGAGCCTATAGGTTTGTGTTGTTGTCATAATGACCCTATAGGTTTGTGTTGTTGTTATATTGAGCCTATAGGTTTGTGTTGTTGTTCTATTGAGAATATAGGTGTGTGTTGCTATATTCAGCCTATAGGTTTGTGTTGTTGTTCTATTGAGCCTATAGGTTTGTGTTGTTGTTATCATGAGCCTATAGGTTTGTGTTGTTATTGAGCATATAGGTTTGTGTGTGGTGACATTGAGCCTATAGGTTTGTGTTGTTATTGAGCCTATAGGTTTGTGTTGTTGTTATAATGAGAATATAGGTTTGTGTTGCTATATTGAGCCTATAGGTTTGTGTTCTATTGATCCTATAGGTTTGTGTTGTTGTTCTATTGGTCCTATAGGTTTGTGGTGTTGTTGTATTGATCCTATAGGTTTTTGTTGTTTTTATATTGAGTCTATAGGTTTGTGTTGTTGTTATAATGGGCCTATAGGTTTGTGTTGTTATTGAGGCTATAGGTTTGTGTTGTTGTTCGATTGAGCCTATAGGTTTGTGTTGTTGTTATAATGAGCCTATAGGTTTGTGTTGTTATTGAGCCTATAGGTTTGTGTTGTTGTTATATTGAGCCTATAGGTTTGTGTTGTTGTTATATTGAGCCTATAGGTTTGTGTGTGGTGACATTGAGCCTATAGGTTTGTCTTGTTGTTATAATGAGCCTATAGGTTTGTGTTGTTGTTATAATGAGTCTATAGGTTTGTGTTGTTGTTACACTGAGCCTATAGGTTTGTGTTGTTGTTATATTGAGCCTATAGGTTTGTGTTGTTGTCATAATGACCCTATAGGTTTGTGTTGTTGTCATATTGAGCCTATAGGTTTGTGTTGTTCTATTGATCCTATAGGTTTGTGTTGTTGTTCTATTGAGCCTATAGGTTTGTGTTGTTGTTATCATGAGCCTATAGGTTTGTGTTGTTATTGAGCATATAGGTTTGTGTGTGGTGACATTGAGCCTATAGGTTTGTGTTGTTATTGAGCCTATAGGTTTGTGTTGTTGTTATAATGAGAATATAGGTTTGTGTTGCTATATTGAGCCTATAGGTTTGTGTTCTATTGATCCTATAGGTTTGTGTTGTTGTTCTATTGGTCCTATAGGTTTGTGTTGTTGTTCTATTGGTCCTATAGGTTTGTGGTGTTGTTGTATTGATCCTTTAGGTTTTTGTTGTTTTTATATTGAGTCTATAGGTTTGTGTTGTTATTGAGGCTATAGGTTTGTGTTGTTGTTCGATTGAGCCTATAGGTTTGTGTTGTTGTTATAATGAGCCTATAGGTTTGTGTTGTTATTGAGCCTATAGGTTTGTGTTGTTGTTCTATTGATCCTATAGGTTTGTGTTCTTGTTACATTGAGCCTATAGGTTTGTGTTGTTATATTGAGCGTAACGGCTCGTGTTGTTGTTATATTGATCCTACAGGTTTGTGTTGTTGTTATAATGATCCTCTAGGTTTGTGTTGTTGCTATATTGAGCCTATAGGTTTGTGTTGTTGTTACATTGAGCCTATAGGTTTGTGTTGTTGTTACATTGAGCCCATAGGTTTGTGTTGTTGTTATAATGACCCTATAGGTTTATGTTGTTGTTATAATGATCCACTAGGTTTGTGTTGTTGTTATATTGATCCACTAGTTTTGTGTTGTTGCTATATTGAGTCTATAGGTTTGTGTTGTTGTTACATTGAGCCTATAGGTTTGTGTTGTTGTTAAATTGAGCCCATAGGTTTGTGTTGTTGTCATAATGACCCTATAGGTTTGTGTTGTTATATTGACCCTATAGGTTTGTGTTGTTGTTATAATGAGTCTATAGGTTTGTGTTGTTGTTATAACGATCCTATAGGTTTATGTGTTTGTCATATTGAGCCTATAGGTTTGTGTTGTTGTTATAATGAGTCTATAGGTTTGTGTTGTTGTTCTAATGAGTCTATAGGTTTTATGTTTTTGTCATATTGAGCCTATGGGTTTTTGTTGTTGTTCTATTGATCCTATAGGTTTGTGTTGTTGTTCTATTGATCCTATAGGTTTGTGGTGTTGTCATATTGAGCCTATAGGTTTTTTTGTTGTTCTATTGATCCTATTGGTTTGTGGTGTTGTTGTATTGATCCTATAGGTTTTTGTTGTTGTTATATTGAGTCTATAGGTTTGTGTTGTTGTTATATTGAGCCTATAGGTTTGTGTTGTTGTCATAATGACCCTATAGGTTTGTGTTGTTGTTATATTGAGCCTATAGGTTTGTGTTGTTGTTCTATTGAGAATATAGGTGTGTGTTGCTATATTCAGCCTATAGGTTTGTGTTGTTGTTACATTGAGCCTATGGTTTTGTGTTGTTGTTACATTGAGCCTATAGGTTTGTGTTTTTGTTATAATGAGCCTATAGGTTTGTGTCGTTGTTCTATTGATCCTATAGGTGTGTGTTGTTGTTCTATTGATCCTATAGGTTTGTGTTCTTGTTACATTGAGCCTATAGGTTTGTGTTGTTATACTGAGCGTAACGGCTCGTGTTGTTGTTATATTGATCCTACAGGTTTGTGTTGTTGTTATAATGATCCTCTAGGTTTGTGTTGTTGCTATATTGAGCCTATAGGTTTGTGTTGTTGTTACATTGAGCCTATAGGTTTGTGTTGTTGTTACATTGAGCCCATAGGTTTGTGTTGTTGTTATAATGACCCTATAGGTTTATGTTGTTGTTATAATGATCCTCTAGGTTTGTGTTGTTGTTATATTGATCCTCTAGGTTTGTGTTGTTGCTATATTGAGTCTATAGGTTTGTGTTGTTGTTACATTGAGCCTATAGGTTTGTGTTGTTGTTACATTGAGCCCATAGGTTTGTGTTGTTGTCATAATGACCCTATAGGTTTGTGTTGTTATATTGACCCTATAGGTTTGTGTTGTTGTTATAATGAGTCTATAGGTTTGTGTTGTTGTTATAACGATCCTATAGGTTTATGTGTTTGTCATATTGAGCCTATAGGTTTGTGTTGTTGTTATAATGAGTCTATAGGTTTGTGTTGTTGTTCTAATGAATCTATAGGTTTTATGTTTTTGTCATATTGAGCCTATAGGTTTTTGTTGTTGTTCTATTGATCCTATAGGTTTGTGTTGTTGTTCTATTGATCCTATAGGTTTGTGGTGTTGTCATATTGAGCCTATAGGTTTTTTTTATTGTTCTATTGATCCTATTGGTTTGTGGTGTTGTTGTATTGATCCTATAGGTTTTTGTTCTTGTTATATTGAGTCTATAGGTTTGTGTTGTTGTTATATTGACCCTATAGGTTTGTGTTGTTGTTATAATGAGTCTATAGGTTTGTGTTGTTGTTATAACGATCCTATAGGTTTATGTGTTTGTCATATTGAGCCTATAGGTTTGTGTTGTTGTTATAATGAGGCTATAGGTTTGTGTTGTTGTTCTATTGAGCCTATAGGTTTGTGTTGTTGTTATAATGAGCCTATAGGTTTGTGTTGTTTTTGATTCTATAGGTTTGTGTTGTTGTTATATTGAGCCTATAGGTTTGTGTGGTGACATTGAGCTATAGGTTTGTCTTGTTGTTATAATGAGCCTATAGGTTTGTGTTGTTGTTATAATGAGTCTATAGGTTTATGTTGTTGTTACACTGAGCCTATAGGTTTGTGTTGTTGTTATAATGAGCCTATAGGTTTGTGCTGTTGTTCTATTGAGCCTATAGGTTTGTGTTGTTGTTATAATGAGCTTATCGGTTTGTGTTGTTGTTATATTGAGCCTATAGGTTTGTGTTGTTGTCATAATGACCCTATAGGTTTGTGTTGTTGTTATATTGAGCCTATAGGTTTGTGTTGTTGTTCTATTGAGAATATAGGTGTGTGTTGCTATATTCAGCCTATAGGTTTGTGTTGTTGTTACATTGAGCCTATGGTTTTGTGTTGTTGTTACATTGAGCCTATAGGTTTGTGTTTTTGTTATAATGAGCCTATAGGTTTATGTTGTTGTTACACTGAGCCTATAGGTTTGTGTTGTTGTTATAATGAGCCTATAGGTTTGTGTCATTGTTCTATTGATCCTATAGGTGTGTGTTGTTGTTCTATTGATCCTATAGGTTTGTGTTCTTGTTACATTGAGCCTATAGGTTTGTGTTGTTATATTGAGCGTAACGGCTCGTGTTGTTGTTATATTGATCCTACAGGTTTGTGTTGTTGTTATAATGATCCTCTAGGTTTGTGTTGTTGCTATATTGAGCCTAAAGGTTTGTGTTGTTGTTACATTGAGCCTATAGGTTTGTGTTGTTGTTACATTGAGCCCATAGGTTTGTGTTGTTGTTATAATGACCCTATAGGTTTATGTTGTTGTTATAATGATCCTCTAGGTTTGTGTTGTTGTTATATTGATCCTCTAGGTTTGTGTTGTTGCTATATTGAGCCTATAGGTTTGTGTTGTTGTTACATTGAGCCTATAGGTTTGTGTTGTTGTTACATTGAGCCCATAGGTTTTGTTGTTGTCATAATGACCCTATAGGTTTGTGTTGTTATATTGACCCTATAGGTTTGTGTTGTTGTTATAATGAGTCTATAGGTTTGTGTTGTTGTTATAACGATCCTATAGGTTTATGTGTTTGTCATATTGAGCCTATAGGTTTGTGTTGTTGTTATAATGAGTCTATAGGTTTGTGTTGTTGTTCTAATGAGTCTATAGGTTTTATGTTTTTGTCATATTGATCCTATAGGTTTGTGTTGTTGTTCTATTGATCCTATAGGTTTGTGTTGTTGTTCTATTGATCCTATAGGTTTGTGTTGTTGTTCTATTGATCCTATAGGTTTGTGGTGTTGTCATATTGAGCCTATAGGTTTTTTTTGTTGTTCTATTGATCCTATTGGTTTGTGGTGTTGTTGTATTGATCCTATAGGTTTTTGTTGTTGTTATATTGAGTCTATAGGTTTGTGTTGTTGTTATAATGAGCCTATAGGTTTGTGTTGTTGTTCTATTGAGCCTATAGGTTTGTGTTGTTGTTCTATTGAGCCTATAGGTTTGTGTTGTTGTTCTATTGAGCCTATAGGTTTGTGTTGTTGTTATGTGTATGTTGTTATAATGAGTGTATAGGTTAATATGTGTAGTATCTACAGTATGAATAGTATGTATAGTATAAATAGTATGTATAGTATAAATAGTATGTATAGTATGTAGAGTATGTATAGTATGTGTAGTATGTACAATATGAATAGTATGTATAGTATGCATAGTATGTACAGTATGTATAGTATGTACAGTATGAATAGTATGTACAGTATGTATAGTATGTACAGTATGAATAGTATGTACAGTATGAATAGTATGTACAGTATGTATAGTATGTACAGTATGAATAGTATGTACAGTATGTATAGTATGTACAGTATGAATAGTATGTACAGTATGTATAGTATGTACAGTATGAATAGTATGTATAGTATGAATAGTATGTATAGTATGAATAGTATGTATAGTATGTACAGTATGAATAGTATGTATAGTATGTACAGTATGAATAGTATGAATAGTATGTAGAGTATGTATAGTATGTATAGTATGTATAGTATAAATAGTATGTACAGTATGAATAGTATGTATAGTATGTACAGTATGAATAGTATGTATAGTATGTATAGTATGTACAGTATGAATAGTATGTATAGTATGTACAGTATGATAGTATGTATAGTATGTACAGTATGAATAGTATGTATAGTATGTACAGTATGAATAGTATGAATAGTATGTATAGTATGTACAGTATAAATAGTATGTACAGTATGAATAGTATGTATAGTATGTACAGTATGAATAGTATGTATAGTATGTACAGTATGACTAGTATGTATAGTATGAATAGTATGTACAGTATGAATAGTATGTACAGTATGAATAGTATGTACAGTATGAATAGTATGAATAGTATGTATAGTATGAATAGTAGTAGTATGTGTAGAATGAACAGTATGTATAGTATGAATAGTATGTATAGTATAAATAGTATGTATGGCATGTATAGTATGAATAGTATGTATGGTATGCATGGTATACATAGTATGTATAGAATTTATATGTATAGTATGAATAGTATGTATAGTAGTAGTATGTGTAGAAATAATAGTATGTATAGTATGTATAGTATGAGTAGTATGTATAGAATGAATAGTATATATAGAATGAATAGTATGTATAGTATAAATAGTATGTTTAGTAAAAAATAGTATGTATAGTATGAATAGTATGTATAGAATGCATAGTATGTATAGTATGCACAGTAATAATAGTATGTATAGTATAAATAGTATGTACAGTATGTACAGTATGTATAGTATGTATAGTATGAACAGTATGTACAGTATGAATAGTATGAATAGTATGTACAGTATGAATATGTATAGTATGTACAGTATGAATAATATGTATAGTATCTACAGTATGAATAGTATGTATAGTATAAACAGTATGTTTAGTATGTATAGTATGAATAGTATGTATAGGATGTACAGTATGAATAGTATGTATAGTATGAATAGTATGAATAGTATTTACAGTATGAATAGTATGTATAGTATGTGCAGTATAAATAGTATGTGCAGTATGAATAGTATGTATAGTATGTATAGTATGAATAGTATGTATAGTATGTATAGTATGTACAGTATGTATAGTATGTACAGTATGTATAGTATGTACAGTATGAATAGTATGTACAGTATGAATAGTATGTATAGTATGAATAGTGTGTATAGTATGAATAGTATGTATAGTATGTACAGTATGAATAGTATGTACAGTATGTATAGTATGTACAGTATGAATAGTATGTACAGTATGAATAGTATGTATAGTACGAAGAGTATGTACAGTATGAATAGTATGTATAGTATGTACAGTATGAATAGTATGTATAGTATGTACAGTATGAATAGTATGAATAGTAGTAGTATGTGTAGAATGAATAGTATGTATAGTATGAATAGTATGTATAGAATGAATAGTATGTATAGTATGAATAGTATGTATAGTATGTACAGTATGAATAGTATGTATAGTATAAATAGTATGTATGGCATGTATAGTATGAATAGTATGTATGGTATGCATGGTATGCATAGAATTTATATGTATAGTATGAATAGTATGTATAGTATGTCTAGTAAAAAGTAGTATGTATAGTATGAAGAGTATGTATAGTAGTAGTATGTGTAGAATGAATAGTATGAATAGTATGTATAGAATGAATAGTATGTATAGTATAAATAGTATGTATATGTATGTACAGTATGTATAGTATGTATAGTATGTACAGTATGTATAGTATGTATAGTATGTACAGTATGAATAATATGTATAGTATGTACAGTATGAATAATATGTATAGTATCTACAGTATGAATAGTATGTGTAGTATATACAGTATGTTTAGTATGAATAGTATGTATAGTATGAATAGTATGTACAGTATGAATAGTATGTATAGTATGTACAGTATGAATAGTATGTACAGTATGTACAGTATGTACAGTATGTATAGTATGTATAGTATGAATAGTATGAACAGTATGTATAGTATGTACAGTATGTATAGCATGAATAGTATGTATAGTATGTACAGTATGAATAGTATGTACAGTATGAATAGTATGTATAGTATGAATAGTATGTATAGTATGTATAGTATGTACAGTATGAATAGTATGAATAGTATGTACAGTATGAATAGTATGAATAGTATGTATAGTATGTATAGTACGAATAGTATGTATAGTATGAGTAGTATGTATAGTATGTACAGTATGAATAGTATGTACAGTATGTACATTATGAATAGTATGAATAGTATGTACAGTATGAATAGTATGTATAGTATAAATAGTATGTATAGTATAAATAGTGTGTGTAGTATGTATAGTATAAATAGTATGTACAGTATGTATAGTATGAATAGTATGTACAGTATGTATAGTATGAATAGTATGTATAGTATGTATAGTATGAATAGTATGTATAGTATGTACAGTATGAATAGTATGTGTAGTATGAATAGTATGCATAGTATGAATAGAATTTATATGTATAGTATGTATAGTAAAAATAGTATGTATAGTATGAATAGTATGTATAGTAGTAGTATGTGTAGAATGAATAGTATGTATAGTATGTACAGTATGAATAGTATGTACAGTATGTACATTATGAATAGTATGAATAGTATGTACAGTATGAATAGTATGTATAGTATAAATAGTATGTATAGTATAAATAGTATGTGTAGTATGTATAGTATAAATAGTATGTACAGTATGTACAGTATGAATAGTATGTATAGTATGTACATTATGAATAGTATGAATAGTATGTACAGTATGAATAGTATGTATAGTATAAATAGTATGTATAGTATAAATAGTATGTATAGTATGTATAGTATAAATAGTATGTACAGTATGTATAGTATGAATAGTATGTACAGTATGTATAGTATGAATAGTATGTATAGTATGTACAGTTTGAATAGTATGTATAGTATGTACAGTATGACTAGTATGTGTAGTATGAATAGTATGCATAGTATGAATAGTATGTAGTGTATGTACAGTATGAATAGTATGTATCGTAGGAATAGTATGTATAGTATGAATAGTATGTATAGTATGTGCAGTATGAATAGTATGCATAGTACGTATAGTATGTATAGTAGGAATAGTATGTACAGTATGAATAGTATGTATAGTATGAATAGTATGTACAGTATGAATAGTATGTATAGTATGTATAGTAAAAATAGTATGTATAGTATGAATAGTATGTATGGTATGCATGGTATGCATAGTATGTATAGAATTCATATGTATAGTATGAAGAGTATGTATAGTATGAATAGTATGTATAGTATGAATAGTATGTATAGTATGTATAGTATGAATAGTATGTATAGTAGTAGTAGTATGTGTAGAATGAATAGTATGTATAGTATGAATAGTATGTATGGTATGCATGGTATGCATAGTATGTATAGAATTTATATGTATAGTATGTATAGTAAAAATAGTATGTATAGTATGAATAGTATGTATAGTAGTAGTATGTGTAGAATGAATAGTATGTATAATATGTATAGTATGAATAGTAGTAGTATGTATAGAATGAATAGTATGTATAGTATGAATAGTATGTATAGTATGTAAAGTAAAAAATAGTATGTATAGTATGAATAGTATGTATAGTAGTAGTATGTGTAGAAATAATAGTATGTATAGTATGTATAGTATGAATAGTATGTATAGTAGTAGTATGTGTAGAAATAATAGTATGTATAGTATGTATAGTATGTATAGAATGAATAGTATGTATAGTATAAATAGTATGTTTAGTAAAAAATATTATGTATATGTATGTATAGTATGAATAGTATGTATAGTATGTATAGTATGTACAGTATGAATAGTATGTATAGTATAAATAGTATGTAGAGTATGTATAGTATAAACAGTATGTTTAGTATGAATAGTATGTATAGTATGAATAGTATGTATAGTATGTACAGTATGAATAGTATGTATAGTATGTATAGTATGAATAGTATGTATAGTATGTACAGTATGAATAGTATGTATAGAATAAACAGTATGTTTAGTATGAATAGTATGTATAGTAGGAATAGTATGTACAGTATGAATAGTATGTATAATATGTATAATATGAATAGTATGAATAGTATGTACAGTATGAATAGTATCTATAGTATGTATAGTATGAATAGTATGAATAGTATGAATAGTATGTACAGTATGAATAGTATGTTTAGCATGTACAGTATGAATAGTATGTTTAGTATGTACAGTATGAATAGTATGTATAGTATGAACAGTATGAATAGTATGTACAGTATGAATAGTATGAATAGTATGTATAGTATGAATAGTAGTAGTATGTGTAGAATGAACAGTATGTATAGTATGAATAGTATGTATAGTATAAATAGTATGTATGGCATGTATAGTATGAATAGTATGTATGGTATGCATGGTATACATAGTATGTATAGAATTTATATGTATAGTATGAATAGTATGTATAGTAGTAGTATGTGTAGAAATAATAGTATGTATAGTATGTATAGTATGAGTAGTATGTATAGAATGAATAGTATGTATAGAATGAATAGTATGTATAGTATAAATAGTATGTTTAGTAAAAAATAGTATGTATATGTATGTATAGTATGAATAGTATGTATAGTATGCATAGTATGTATAGTATGCACAGTATGAATAGTATGTATAGTGTAAATAGTATGTATAGTATGTACAGTATGTATAGTATGTATAGTATGAACAGTATATACAGTATGAATAGTATGTACAGTATGAATATGTATAGTATGTACAGTATGAATAATATGTATAGTATCTACAGTATGAATAGTATGTATAGTATAAACAGTATGTTTAGTATGTACAGTATGAATAGTATGTACAGTATGTACAGTATGAATAGTATGTACAGTATGAATAGCATGAATAGTATGTACAGTATGAATAGCATGTATAGTATGTGCAGTATGAATAGTATGTGCAGTATGAATAGTATGTATAGTATGAATAGTATGTATAGTATGTACAGTATGAATAGTATGTACAGTATGAATAGTATGTATAGTATGTACAGTATGAATAGTATGTACAGTATGTATAGTATGTACAGTATGAATAGTATGTACAGTATGAATAGTATGTATAGTATGAATAGTGTGTATAGTATGAATAGTATGTATAGTATGTACAGTATGAATAGTATGAATAGTATGTATAGTATGTACAGTATGAATAGTATGTACAGTATGAATAGTATGTATAGTACGAAGAGTATGTACAGTATGAATAGTATGTATAGTATGTACAGTATGAATAGTATGTATAGTATGTACAGTATGAATAGTATGAATAGTAGTAGTATGTGTAGAATGAATAGTATGTATAGTATGAATAGTATGTATAGAATGAATAGTATGTATAGTATGAATAGTATGTATAGTATGTACAGTATGAATAGTATGTATAGTATAAATAGTATGTATGGCATGTATAGTATGAATAGTATGTATGGTATGCATGGTATGCATAGAATTTATATGTATAGTATGAATAGTATGTATAGTATGTATAGTAAAAAGTAGTATGTATAGTATGAAGAGTATGTATAGTAGTAGTATGTGTAGAATGAATAGTATGAATAGTATGTATAGAATGAATAGTATGTATAGTATAAATAGTATGTATAGTATAAATAGTATGTATATGTATGTATAGTATGAATAGTATGTATAGTATGTACAGTATGAATAGTATGTATAGTATGAATAGTATGTATAGTATAAATAGTATGTATAGTATAAATAGTATGTATAGTATAAATAGTATGTATAGTAGGTACAGTATGTATAGTATGTATAGTATGTACAGTATGTATAGTATGTATAGTATGTACAGTATGAATAATATGTATAGTATGTACAGTATGAATAATATGTATAGTATCTACAGTATGAATAGTATGTGTAGTATATACAGTATGTTTAGTATGAATAGTATGTATAGTATGAATAGTATGTACAGTATGAATAGTATGTATAGTATGTACAGTATGAATAGTATGTATAGTATGTACAGTATGAATAGTATGTACAGTATGTACAGTATGTATAGTATGTACAGTATGAATAGTATGTACAGTATGTACAGTATGTATAGTATGTATAGTATGAATAGTATGAACAGTATGAACAGTATGTATAGTATGTACAGTATGTATAGCATGAATAGTATGTATAGTATGTACAGTATGAATAGTATGTACAGTATGAATAGTATGTATAGTATGAATAGTATGTACAGTATGAATAGTATGAATAGTATGTACAGTATGTATAGTATGAATAGTATGTACAGTATGAATAGTATGTACAGTATGAATACTATGAATAGTATGTATAGTATGTATAGTACGAATAGTATGTATAGTATGAGTAGTATGTATAGTATGTACAGTATGAATAGTATGTACAGTATGAATAGTATGTATAGTATAAATAGTATGTATAGTATAAATAGTATGTGTAGTATGTATAGTATAAATAGTATGTACAGTATGTATAGTATGAATAGTATGTACAGTATGTATAGTATGAATAGTATGTATAGTATGTATAGTATGAATAGTATGTATAGTATGTACAGTATGAATAGTATGTGTAGTATGAATAGTATGCATAGTATGAATAGAATTTATATGTATAGTATGTATAGTAAAAATAGTATGTATAGTATGAATAGTATGTATAGTAGTAGTATGTGTAGAATGAATAGTATGTATAGTATGTACAGTATGAATAGTATGTACAGTATGTACATTATGAATAGTATGAATAGTATGTACAGTATGTACAGTATGTATAGTATAAATAGTATGTATAGTATAAATAGTATGTGTAGTATGTATAGTATAAATAGTATGTACAGTATGTACATTATGAATAGTATGAATAGTATGTACAGTATGTACAGTATGTATAGTATAAATAGTATGTATAGTATAAATAGTATGTGTAGTATGTATAGTATAAATAGTATGTACAGTATAAATAGTATGTGTAGTATGTTTAGTATAAATAGTATGTACAGTATGTACAGTATGAATAGTATGTATAGTATGTACATTATGAATAGTATGAATAGTATGTACAGTATGAATAGTATGTATAGTATAAATAGTATGTATAGTATAAATAGTATGTATAGTATGTATAGTATAAATAGTATGTACAGTATGTATAGTATGAATAGTATGTACAGTATGTATAGTATGAATAGTATGTATAGTATGTACAGTTTGAATAGTATGTATAGTATGTACAGTATGACTAGTATGTGTAGTATGAATAGTATGCATAGTATGAATAGTATGTAGTGTATGTACAGTATGAATAGTATGTATAGTAGGAATAGTATGTATAGTATGAATAGTATGTATAGTATGTACAGTATGAATAGTATGCATAGTACGTATAGTATGTATAGTAGGAATAGTATGTACAGTATGAATAGTATGTATAGTATGTATAGTATGAATAGTATGTACAGTATGAATAGTATGTATAGTATGTATAGTAAAAATAGTATGTATAGTATGAATAGTATGTATGGTATGCATGGTATGCATAGTATGTATAGAATTCATATGTATAGTATGAAGAGTATGTATAGTATGAATAGTATGTATAGTATGTATAGTATGAATAGTATGTATAGTAGTAGTATGTGTAGAATGAATAGTATGTATAGTATGAATAGTATGTATGGTATGCATGGTATGCATAGTATGTATAGAATTTATATGTATAGTATGTATAGTAAAAATAGTATGTATAGTATGAATAGTATGTATAGTAGTAGTATGTGTAGAATGAATAGTATGTATAATATGTATAGTATGAATAGTAGTAGTATGTATAGAATGAATAGTATGTATAGTATGAATAGTATGTATAGTATGTAAAGTAAAAAATAGTATGTATAGTATGAATAGTATGTATAGTAGTAGTATGTGTAGAAATAATAGTATGTATAGTATGTATAGTATGAATAGTATGTATAGTATGTAAAGTAAAAAATAGTATGTATAGTATGAATAGTATGTATAGTAGTAGTATGTGTAGAAATAATAGTATGTATAGTATGTATAGTATGAATAGTATGTATAGTATGTATAGTATGAATAGTATGTATAGAATGAATAGTATGTATAGTATGAATAGTATGTATGGTATGCATGGTATGCATAGTATGTATGTATAGTATAAATAGTATAAATAGTATAGTATAAATAGTATGTATAGTATAAATAGTATGTTTAGTAAAAAATATTATGTATATGTATGTATAGTATGAATAGTATGTATAGTATGTATAGTATGTACAGTATGAATAGTATGTATAGTATAAACAGTATGTTTAGTTTGAATAGTATGTATAGTATGAATAGTATGTATAGTATGTATAGTATGTACAGTATGAATAGTATGAGTAGTATGAATAGTATGTATAGTATGTACAGTATGAATAGTATGTATAGAATAAACAGTATGTTTAGTATGAATAGTATGTATAGTAGGAATAGTATGTACAGTATGAATAGTATGTATAATATGTATAGTATGAATAGTATGAATAGTATGTACAGTATGTACAGTATGTATAGTATGTATAGTATGAATAGGATGTACAGTATGAATAGTATGTTTAGTATGTACAGTATGAATAGTATGTATAGTATGAATAGTATGTATAGTATGTACAGTATGAATAGTATGTACAGTATGAATAGTATGTATAGTATGTACAGTGTGAATAGTATGTATAGTTTGTACAGTGTGAATAGTATGTATAGTATGAATAGTATGTATAGTATGAGTAGTATGTATAGTATGTACAGTATGAATAGTATGTATAGTATAAATAGTATGTATAGTATGTATAGTATGAATAGTATGTACAGTATGAATAGTATGTATAGTATGTACAGTATGAATAGTATGTATAGAATAAACAGTATGTTTAGTATGAATCGTATGTATAGAATAAACAGTATGTTTAGTATGTATAGTATGTATAGTATGCACAGTATGTACAGTATGTACAGTATGAATAGTATGTATAGTATGTACAGTATAAAAGTATGTACAGTATGTACAGTATGAATAGTATGTAAAGTATGTACAGTATGAATAGTATGTACAGTATGAATAGTATGAATAGTATGTATAGTATGAATAGTATGAATAGTATGTATAGTATGAATAGTATGTATAGTATGTACAGTATGAATAGTATGTATAGTATGTATAGTATAAATAGTATGTATAGTATGAATAGTATAAATAGTATGTATAGTATGAATAGTATGTATAGTATAAATAGTATGTATAGTATGAATAGTATAAATAGTATGTATAGTATGAATAGTATGTATAGTATGAATAGTATGTATAGTATGTACAGTATGAATAGTATGTATAGTATGAATAGTATGAATAGTATGTATAGTATGTACAGTATGAATAGTATGTACAGTATGAATAGTATGTACAGTATGAATAGTATTTACAGTATGAATAGTATGAATAGTATTTACAGTATGAATAGTATGTATAGTATGAATAGTATGTATAGTATGTACAGTATGAATAGTATGTAAAGTATGTACAGTATGAATAGTATGAATAGTATGTATAGTATGTACAGTATGAACAGTATGTATAGTATGAACAGTATGTATAGTATGTACAGTATGAATAGTATGTATTGTATGTACAGTATGAATAGTATGTATAGTATGTACAGTATGAATAGTATGTATAGTATGTACAGTATGTATAGTATGAATACATGTAGCTTGACCCCTCCCCTGGTCACCTCCCCCGTCTTCGTGTAGAGCTGCACTCCCTCTGGGTCCTGGATGCAGTGGAGGTGGCGACGCTGGGTCATCCAGATCTCCCCCATCCTGGCGCGGTCAATCAGCGGGACCCCCATGGTGTCCACAGCATTCCAGAAGTGATCCAGCACCTCCTGGATCAGACGGTCGGCTTCTGGCTGCGCCCTGATCCGCCGCCGGCAGTGAGGAGCCATCTCAGGAATGGTCAGGTGGACGATGGCACCCGTCCCCATCTGGGACTGCTTTGCCCTCTTCAGCCGCTCCACATCCTCCCCGTCCCACTCAAAGATGGCAGTGGACAGGCGGGACATGAAGGGGCCGTACAGCAGGTTGGCGTCGGTGGTGACGCCCCTCGCGAAGCGTCGCAAGAGGTGCCACACATCCAGGCGGACCATCAGCTGGTCCCACTCACCAAACATCAGCCCGACCTAACAACGAATCATCAATCGGTCAGTCGTTTTAAATGGCAGCTGCAGTCAGCAGTGTGTCTGTGTGTGAGAGACGCCACGGTACCTTGGGCTGGTGGTTGCGAGTGCAGCAGTCCCGGTCCACGTAGAGCACCTGAGGGGGTGCCACCCTGGCCTCCCTGTAGCGCCGCATGAGCCCCTGCGCCATGGCTACCAGTCCATCCCCCTCGCAGGCGGTGAGGACGGAGATGAGCACCTGCCCGTACTCGTTGCCCACGTTGGTCACCCATCCTGCTGTCCCAGCGGCCTTACCGGCCAGTTTCTTGGTCATCTGCATGAGACACAGTGAAGAACATTGTCACGTCACACACCGATTATACTTTCAAATAGTAAACATTGTCGGACACACTGAGAGCACAATCCATAGAAATGCGTGCATCTTCCTAATCACAGCTCACCTTCTTGGTGGAGTCCAGCTTCAAAATGCTGCCAAACACCGAGGTAAGCCTGGCCTTGGTCTCCGGCAGGCGGGCGAGGGCGTCCCGCACGTACACGGAGAGCAGCCAGGACGCAGAGGGCACTGGTGGCATCTTTGGCAGCTGCTGCAGGTCCTGCTGTTCCGTGACGCCGAGCAACTCCAACACAGAGAGGTAGCGGATGACGCGCCCCGCCCACTCTGAGCTGTGCTGGTCCCTCAAGGTTTTTCTGAGGCAAGCCGCACTTTTGCCCAAAGTGCGCTCCCTCAAATGCCCCACCACCGCCTTGTCGCAGGACAACCCGAGTGTGTGGTGAAGAGGTCAATCGTGTGCTATGCTGCAGTAAATAATTGAATGAATAAATAAATACACAAGCCTTCTTATTTCTGCTTACTTGTAGGTCAGGATGGCAGGAAACTGCATCTGGTGCCCCAGGTCCAGCTGGTCCATGATATCCTGGGACCAGGCAGCAACCTTGCGCTTACATGACAGGCATTCCAGGTACTCCGTGCCCATGAAGTACCAGCCTGTCATGTCCAGGACCCTCCGCACCGTCTTGTACAGACCAGCCCCTGTGAGTTTGTGGCCACATCCCTTGCACACAAACCTGCACGCCCACATCCTGTAGGGCGCCCACAGGAAGAAGCGTGTGTGAAAAAAGGGATGGCACGAGGCAGGGGGCTGCGCGTACAGGGGCCGGTCTCCTGGGGGGGACCACCAGAGATGGAGGTCACTGACGAGGACGGGATGTCCTCCCACACCTCTGGTGAAGAGAGCTCGGCCCAGCCAGTCCTGCTGCTCCACCGGCAGCGCCTTCCTCCACTTCTTGGGCAGCAGCTGCAACGTTCACATCGCATCCGTCAGTACTATTTTAAGTACTAATATCATTTTGCTTATTACTAGAAAATTATATCTCACCTCTGCACCGGTGGAGGTGGGCTGCGCGAGCTGTTTGGGGGGAGGGGGTCCTGAAGGTCCTGGGCGGGCGACAGGTGCTGCGGCATCCCTGGCAACTGCAAATTTCAGCCAGTCAGTCAGTCAGTCAGTCAGTCAGCCAGCCAGCCAGTTGAACGACTGACAGGACATGGCGTACAAAAAACCAAAATGCACTCACGCTGAGAGTCGACCTCCACAGCAGCGGCGACGAGGACGTCGTCCGTCAGGTCACCGGATGCAGCGCCTGCACAAGAAGTGAATGTAGGACTGTATGACATTTGCACTTTTAACAGGACTCGTGAGACGCCTACACAACAAGGGGAGAGGGTCTTACTGGTCGACGGACGTGCTGTGTCCTGGCGGGCAGGCGGAGTAGCCGCTGGAACTCTGGCCGCTGCATCCTGGTTGGTGCGACCGACCAAGTACACCTGCAGCTGCTTCAGCCGCGACCCGGCCTGTGGCTTCTGGCGCGTCACCCACTGCACGTACCTATGGACAAACAGGGCAAACCGAATGAGTGTTTTCTCCATAGTTGACCTGTGAATTTTTACAATTGAAAAATGATGACTTCTCAATACTCACGTCCTGCTCTCCCGGTCAGTTGCTTCGTACAGTGAAGCATAGGTCCTGCTGGCGTGCACCCCAAAACCTACGCAACACTTATCCATGCCCCTCACCGACTCTGCTCCCTCCCGCATCCGCCGCTCCTTCACTGCCACCATGACAGACCAAAACACACACAAATTATAAAAACACACCGCAAAACACACACAAATTATAAAAACACACCGCAAAACACACACAAATTATAAAAACACACCGCAAAACACACACAAATTATAAAAACACACCGCAAAACACACACAAATTATAAAAACACACCGCAAAACACACACAAATTATAAAAACACACCGCAAAACACACACAAATTATAAAAACACACCGCAAAACACACACAAATTATAAAAACACACCGCAAAACACACACAAATTATAAAAACACACCGCAAAACACACACAAATTATAAAAACACACCGCAAAACACACACAAATTATAAAAACACACTGCAAAACACACACAAATTATAAAAACATACTGCAAAACACACACAAATTATAAAAACACACTGCAAAACACACAAATTATATAAAGGCAAAGCAAATATACACATACAAAGAAAAGACACACACAAACAAAAAAGATAAGATAAACACACTGCACACAATTATGTTCTAAAAATAAACAAATCCATCACTTCCCCCCCTCTGCTTCTCTTTCCTGTCTCTTCCTTCTGTCCTGTTTTCTCTTTTCCTTTCTCTTCATTTTCTGCGCAAGTCTTTGCTCCTTCCTTTTGAATCTTTCTGCTCTCCTCTTTGCCAACAAGGGGAGAGGGTCTTACTGGTCGACGGACATGCTGTGTACAGTATGAATAATATGTATAGTATGTACAGTATGAATAATATGTATAGTATCTACAGTATGTTTAGTATGTATAGTATGTACAGTATGAATAGTATGTACAGTATGAATAGTATGAATAGTATGTACAGTATGAATAGTATGAATAGTATGTACAGTATGAATAGTATGTATAGTATGTACAGTATGAATAGTATGTATAGTATGTACAGTATGAATAGTATGTATAGTATGTACAGTATGAATAGTATGAATAGTATGTATAGTATGTACAGTATGAATAGTATGAATAGTATGAATAGTATGTATAGTATGTACGGTATGAACAGTATGTACAGTATGTACAGTATGAATAGTATGTACAGTATGTACAGTATGTACAGTATGAATAGTATGTATAGAATGTATAGTATGTATAGTATGTATAGTATAAATAGTATGTACAGTATGAATAGTATGTATAGTATGTACAGTATGAATAGTATGAATAGTATGTATAGTATGTACAGTATGAATAGTATGTATAGTATGTACAGTATGAATAGTATGTATAGTATGTACAGTATGAATAGTATATATAGTATGTACAGTATGAATAGTATGTATAGTATGTACAGTATGAATAGTATGTATAGTATGTACAGTATGAATAGTATGTATAGTATGTACAGTATGAATAGTATGTACAGTATGTACAGTATGTACAGTATGAACAGTATGAATAGTATTTATAGTATGTACAGTATGTATAGCATGAATAGTATGTATAGTATGTACAGTATGAATAGTATGTACAGTATGAATAGTATGTATAGTATGTACAGTATGAATAGTATGTACAGTATGAATAGTATGTACAGTATGTACAGTATGAATAGTATGTACAGTATGTATAGTACGAATAGTATGTATAGTATGAGTAGTATGTATAGTATGTACAGTATGAATAGTATGTACAGTATGAATAGTATGTATAGTATAAATAGTATGTATAGTATAAATAGTATGTATAGTATAAATAGTATGTGTAGTATGTATAGTATAAGTAGTATGTACAGTATGAATAGTATGTACAGTATGTATAGTATGAATAGTATGTATAGTATGTACAGTATGAATAGTATGTGTAGTATGTACAGTATGACTAGTATGAATAGTATGTATAGTATGTACAGTAGGAATAGTATGTATAGTAGGAATAGTATGTATAGTATGAATAGTATGTATAGTACGAATAGTATGTACAGTACGAATAGTATGTACAGTATGAGTAGTATGTATAGTATGTACAGTATGTATAGTATGTACAGTATGTACATTATGAATAGTATGAATAGTATGTACAGTATGAATAGTATGTACAGTATGAATAGTATGTATAGTATAAATAGTATGTATAGTATAAATAGTATGTGTAGTATGTATAGTATGTGTAGTATGTATAGTATAAATAGTATGTATAGTATGAATAGTATGTACAGTATGTACAGTATGAATAGTATGTATAGTATGTACAGTATGTACAGTATGTACAGTAGGAATAGTATGTATAGTAGGAATAGTATGTATAGTATGAATAGTATGTACAGTATGAATAGTATGTACAGTATGAATAGTATGTATAGTATGAATAGTATGTATAGTATGTACAGTATGAATAGTATGTACAGTATGAATAGTATGTACAGTATGAATAGTATTTACAGTATGAATAGTATGTATAGTATGAATAGTATGTATAGTATGTACAGTATGAATAGTATGTATAGTATGTACAGTATGAATAGTATGAATAGTATGAATAGTATGTATAGTATGTACAGTATGAACAGTATGTATAGTATGAACAGTATGTATAGTATGTACAGTATGAATAGTATGTATTGTATGTACAGTATGAATAGTATGTATAGTATGTACAGTATGAATAGTATGTACAGTATGTATAGTATGAATACATGTAGCTTGACCCCTCCCCTGGTCACTTCCCCCGTCTTCGTGTAGAGCTGCACTCCCTCTGGGACCTGGATGCAGTGGAGGTGGCGACGCTGGGTCCTCCAGATCTCCCCCATCCTGGCGCGGTCAATCAGCGGGACCCCCATGGTGTCCACAGCATTCCAGAAGTGATCCAGCACCTCCTGGATCAGACGGTCGGCTTCTGGCTGCGCCCTGATCCGCCGCCGGCAGTGAGGGGCCATCTCAGGAATGGTCAGGTGGACGATGGCACCCGTCCCCATCTGGGACTGCTTTGCCCTCTTCAGCCGCTCCACATCCTCCCCGTCCCACTCAAAGATGGCAGTGGACAGGCGGGACATGAAGGGGCCGTACAGCAGGTGGGCGTCGGTGGTGACGCCCCTCGCGAAGCGTCGCAAGAGGTGCCACACATCCAGGCGGACCATCAGCTGGTCCCACTCACCAAACATCAGCCCGACCTAACAACGAATCATCAATCGGTCAGTCGTTTTAAATGGCAGCTGCAGTCAGCAGTGTGTCTGTGTGTGAGAGACGCCACGGTACCTTGGGCTGGTGGTTGCGAGTGCAGCAGTCCCGGTCCACGTAGAGCACCTGAGGGGGTGCCACCCTGGCCTCCCTGTAGCGCCGCATGAGCCCCTGCGCCATGGCTACCAGTCCATCCCCCTCGCAGGCGGTGAGGACGGAGATGAGCACCTGCCCGTACTCGTTGCCCACGTTGGTCACCCATCCTGCTGTCCCAGCGGCCTTACCGGCCAGTTTCTTGGTCATCTGCATGAGACACAGTGAAGAACATTGTCACGTCACACACCGATTATACTTTCAAATAGTAAACATTGTCGGACACACTGAGAGCACAATCCATAGAAATGCGTGCATCTTCCTAATCACAGCTCACCTTCTTGGTGGAGTCCAGCTTCAAAATGCTGCCAAACACCGAGGTAAGCCTGGCCTTGGTCTCCGGCAGGCGGGCGAGGGCGTCCCGCACGTACACGGAGAGCAGCCAGGACGCAGAGGGCACCGGTGGCATCTTTGGCAGCTGCTGCAGGTCCTGCTGTTCCGTGACGCCGAGCAACTCCAACACAGAGAGGTAGCGGATGACGCGCCCCGCCCACTCTGAGCTGTGCTGCTCCCTCAAGGTTTTTCTGAGGCAAGCCGCACTGTTGCCCAAAGTGCGCTCCCTCAAATGCCCCACCACCGCCTTGTCGCAGGACAACCTGAGTGTGTGGTGAAGAGGTCAATCGTGTGCTATGCTGCAGTAAATAATTGAATGAATAAATAAATACACAAGCCTTCTTATTTCTGCTTACTTGTAGGTCAGGATGGCAGGAAACTGCATCTGGTGCCCCAGGTCCAGCTGGTCCATGATATCCTGGGACCAGGCAGCAACCTTGCGCTTACATGACAGGCATTCCAGGTACTCCGTGCCCATGAAGTACCAGCCTGTCATGTCCAGGACCCTCCGCACCGTCTTGTACAGACCAGCCCCTGTGAGTTTGTGGCCACATCCCTTGCACACAAACCTGCACGCCCACATCCTGTAGGGCGCCCACAGGAAGAAGCGTGTGTGAAAAAAGGGATGGCACGAGGCAGGGGGCTGCGCGTACAGGGGCCGGTCTCCTGGGGGGGACCACCAGAGATGGAGGTCACTGACGAGGACGGGATGTCCTCCCACACCTCTGGTGAAGAGAGCTCGGCCCAGCCAGTCCTGCTGCTCCACCGGCAGCGCCTTCCTCCACTTCTTGGGCAGCAGCTGCAACGTTCACATCGCATCCGTCAGTACTATTTTAAGTACTAATATCATTTTGCTTATTACTAGAAAATTATATCTCACCTCTGCACCGGTGGAGGTGGGCTGCGCGAGCTGTTTGGGGGGAGGGGGTCCTGAAGGTCCTGGGCGGGCGACAGGTGCTGCGGCATCCCTGGCAACTGCAAATTTCAGCCAGTCAGTCAGTCAGTCAGTCAGTCAGCCAGCCAGCCAGTTGAACGACTGACAGGACATGGCGTACAAAAAACCAAAATGCACTCACGCTGAGAGTCGACCTCCACAGCAGCGGCGACGAGGACGTCGTCCGTCAGGTCACCGGATGCAGCGCCTGCACAAGAAGTGAATGTAGGACTGTATGACATTTGCACTTTTAACAGGACTCGTGAGACGCCTACACAACAAGGGGAGAGGGTCTTACTGGTCGACGGACGTGCTGTGTCCTGGCGGGCAGGCGGAGTAGCCGCTGGAACTCTGGCCGCTGCATCCTGGTTGGTGCGACCGACCAAGTACACCTGCAGCTGCTTCAGCCGCGACCCGGCCTGTGGCTTCTGGCGCGTCACCCACTGCACGTACCTATGGACAAACAGGGCAAACCGAATGAGTGTTTTCTCCATAGTTGACCTGTGAATTTTTACAATTGAAAAATGATGACTTCTCAATACTCACATCCTGCTCTCCCGGTCAGTTGCTTCGTACAGTGAAGCATAGGTCCTGCTGGCGTGCACCCCAAAACCTACGCAACACTTATCCATGCCCCTCACCGACTCTGCTCCCTCCCACATCCGCCGCTCCTTCACTGCCACCATGACAGGTGGAAAGAGGGCAGCATAGGAGGTGAGGGCGTTTTTGTTGGCCTCGAGGCGAGACTGGGAGGTGCCCCCCCTCCCATCCATCTCCCCCTGATGAGAGACGATGATGCTAACTGCATAGCCAACATCGTTGCTCAATAGCCATTTCAATACCTGACCCCTGTACTGTCCAAACTGGAGCTCTGTTTCACTGAGCACCAGTTCAGGGCAGCCTGGGTCACCTCCCGCAGCCTTGACCTTGGTCACTGCCTCCTCCCTCACCCTCTCAGGCAGCTTCACCTCGAACGACCTCACAGTGTCTCGGCCACCCTTCTGGGAGGCTTTGACGACGTGTGTCGCCGCGGCAGAAGGCTGCAAGATCAGGTGGGAGGAGGAAGGCAGGTACCGAAAGGCCGGAGTGGAATCCATTCTACAAATAAGCAGACGACAGGCGCGTTAATTACACACTTTAAGCATTACACTCACACATACACAGCATTTATCTTATCAAATGCATTTCACTGTGTCTCTGTGCTCTGTCATTATCCTCTTTTCAAATAAATTCTAGGATTACATCACCATGTAATGATCCGTCATGGACAGCAAATCAATACATTCACACAGAGAAATGAGATAGAGCTGACCATGACTTACAGTATTATGTGTGTGTGTGTGTGTGTATATATACACATATATATATACACATACATATATATACACATACATATATATACACATACATATATACACATACATATATACATATATATATACACATACACATATATATACACATACATATACACACACATACATATATACATATATATATACACATACACATATATATACACATACATATACACATACATATATATATATACAGTACCAGTCAAAAGTTTGGACACACCTTCTCATTCAATGGTTTTTATTTATTTTAATTATTTTCTACATTGTAGATTAATACTGAAGACATCGAAACTATGAAAGAACACATATGGAATTATGTAGTAAACAAAAAAGTGTTAAATAAGTCAGAATATGTTTTATATTTTAGATTCTTCAAAGTAGCCTCCTTTTGCTTTGATGACAGCTTTGCACACTCTTGGCATTCTCTCAGTCAGCTTCATGAGGTCGTCTCCTGGAATGGTTTTGAATTAACAGGTGTGCCTTGTCAAGAGTCAATTTGTGGAATTACTTGCCTTCTTAATGTGTTTGAGACCATCAGTTGTGTTGTGCAGAGGTAGGGTTAGTACACAGTGGATAGCCCTATTTGACTACTGTTGTAATCCATATTATGGCAAGTTCCATTCCAGGAGACGACCTCATGAAGCTGACTGAGAGAATGCCAAGAGTGTGCAAAGCTGTCATCAAAGCAAAAGGAGGCTACTTTGAAGAATCTAAAATATAAAACATATTCTGACTTATTTAACACTTTTTTGTTTACTACATAATTCCATATGTGTTCTTTCATAGTTTCGATGTCTTCAGTATTAATCTACAATGTAGAAAATAATTAAAATAAATAAAAACCATTGAATGAGAAGGTGTGTCCAAACTTTTGACTGGTACTGTACATATATATATTGTTCATAACTGACTGACTAAGTAATTTCCATTGGAATATTATGCAAAGGCAAGGACACATTTTGTATTGTTCACTTATACTACTGTATTTTGGATACTGCACAGAGGTGTGGGTTAACACATGAAGGTTTAGTATTTGTCATGTAGAAGTGTTACAGAAAAGAGCAATAACAATTATAAACAAAGTGAATATCAAAGAGCATACCAGCAGGCTGTTTATAAATTGCTAGAAATAGGTTGACCTGAAGGAAATTTAATTTCAAAAGTCCGTACACGCGTAAAACATGAAAGCAGATGTGTATTTTTAAAAAGTACTGTCTGTTCATGAGCGCAAATCCCGCTCTTCAAGCAGTGCATGCAAATGAATGACCGCACACCGGCATATCGGCCGCTTCAAATATTAAAAGTTCAAATGTTATTTGGTAAATTGGTTCAAATATGATTTGTTAAACTGATACTGTAATGCGCTAGGTAGCTAGCTAGGTAACCGTGTCATTACTATTACTGGCTCCGTACTCCGTACTTTCATTTGCCTCGTAGCAAGTACAACACAGCCGACAGACACATTGAATGAGACACAGAACAGTACTTACATAACTCGACGACAGAAATGTCTGCGAAAAAGTTGTGGAAATAAAAGTCCTTCTCTCTCAAGCAAGCGCAGCTGAGACGACTGAGGAGAAACGGCTTCAATCAGGTTCAAATTCAAAGCTGAGTTGGGGGGGCGGGGGCCCGGAAAGCCAGCCAATCAGAAGTCGTCGGAGCAAGTTAGGCCATCCAGTCAGAGACAGCGTGTGTTAGGGCAGCCAATCCAGTCAGGGAGCTCGATTACATTGATCTTTGTGGAACGCTACAAGGGGGCTGGGCTTAGAAGTTAGGGAGAGTCAGAGAACATCGAGACACGGGCGGGGCGGGGGCGGGGGCGGGGCGGGAATCTTCACTGTCCGCCCCGGCGGCCGCCGGCCGCGCGACGGCGGCGGATCCGGCGTCGCTCCGACGGTACACCACTTTGTAGAAACGTCCGTCCCGTCCCGCGACGGCGAGGCGCCTTCTCCGTCTCGAACGGGACGCCCGGCCTCGAAAGCGGAACGCACCTGGCTTCTGCGCATCGGAAATGACCCCGCCGGAGCTCTGGAGTCGCCGGAGAGGCGTACCGGGATATGCAAAGTAGCCACGTGCTCTCGTTGTGCTCCCCTCCCTCACACCGCCGGCCGGCCGGATGGATGAAGAACACATACATACATACATACATACAGACGAGTGGTCCCAACTCGTCTTATGTGCAAATACTTTCTTATTTTCCCTATAATATTATCAACTGTATATATTATTGCCTTATATATATATATATATATATATATATATATATAGAGAGAGAGAGAGAGAGAGAGAGAGAGAGAGAGAGAGATATCTCTACGATATGAGCACTGCCCTTGAAAGACTGATTGCCATTACTACCCCTGACATATCTGACTGAGAAGAATCAAGTTCCAACATAAAGTTTGGTATGTAGCATAAAGTATAAACTTACTTTACTATACTTACTTTAGTATAAACTTACTAGTGAGACGGAAGAACACACGGGTATGTTTAAAAACAAAAGACACTTTAATGGGACTTTCAACAAAGTATAAAACACACTTTAATATATATATATAAAAATAAATACATAAATACACATCAATGCAAAGAAAAAATATAAATAAAGGATACAAAATACACAGATAAATAAATGATAAAAAAATAAACACACCAAACGATATAAAATACACAGATAAATAAATGATAAAAAAATAAACACACCAAACGATATAAATGATAATAACTTTCAGTCTTTCCCCCCCCCCGTGCTTCCCTTTCCTGTCTCTTCCTTCTTTCCTCTCTCCTCTTTTTCTTTCTCCTCCTTCTCTCTGCCAGTCTGTGGTCCTTCCTTTTCACTCTCTCTGCTCTCCTCCTTGCCTTCCTCAGTTCTTTCTCCTGCCGGATTTTTTCTCTCCTCTTCTCCCTTCTCTTTACCCTTTCCTCTTTCCTCTTTTCCTTCCTCCTATACAAGTACACCAGTACTGTAATGATCTATAGTAGTACTGTTATTACTACTGTTCTGAAAATGAAAGGAATCTAAAAGTAGATCAGCTGGAGAACAGGTTACACAATGACGTCATCACTGGTAGATATTACAGTGAAGGCTGCATTTGGAACAGTTAAGCTTCAGAAATGTCAACCCAACATATAAAGAACAAATAGAGCTCCAGTCACAGGAAAACAACACGGACTGTTAGATTACAGGATCATAGAGGTTCCACCGGCTCTGAGCTGAAGCCACTTTTTAAGAAGAACACAGTCATGTTCTAAAATGTGTCTTACCAGTGTTCACTGCGTTCAGCTGCGTGGCAGCAGTCTCTCTGCGGTCACGCTGTCTCGGTTCTGCTCTAACCGGGAGGGACGGGACCTTTATAAAGCAGCACCCAGTGATGACGTCAATAACTCCTCCTATAGGAAAAAAAACACAAACGCGTGTGTTAGGAGAAACGCGAGAGGCATTATTCTAACACGATCGATGTGAAGATGACGTATACCCAGATAAGACGCATTACAGGCACTGACTTTTCTATGTATTCATGAATCAATCTTAGTCACTTCTGAACTTTGATTATTTTGTTATATGACACCAACGTTGTGTCTCCAGTGTTAGAAGTAGAACAAGGTGCTCATGTAATTAAATGAGATCTTCTTTATTAATAGCCTTGAGAACTTCTTGTCCATCGTTCTTGTCCAGTTTAACTAGTCTTTAGATAAATGTACAGTACATGTATTTCTTTTTTGCTTTACGTCTTTTTGTTTGTTCATGTTTCAAACTAACATTCAAGTCACAGATCTTTTTTTCACTTTAACATTGTAAGACAGGGTGTTTTTCAAAGTTTTCTTTAATTTCTCAGGTAATCATAATTAATATGATTTCAGTTGTTTTATGTTTAGTTATGTTTAATGACTCAATTTCCAATATATTTATTGAATTAATCAATGGTCATCTACACACAACAGTTATGGAGAAATCAGACCATAAACGTGGTGTTATATTTATCTAAGGATAGCTGTAGGACATCTCACCTGCTTTCACTTAATAAAACTGCCTTCTTAGATTCACTGCAAACTTTACCCGCTGCTTTCATGTATTTTATAGTTTTTATTCTGTAAGTATTGCACAAACTATTTTCATTCTGTTCTATGAATGCATACATTATGTCGATTGTCTGGGTTTTTCTTTGTTTTGTATGTTGAGCCACACCTAAGATGATTTTCTGTTATGAAAGTCAATAAAGTTTCTGATTCTCAAACAATACATATGAATGCAAACCTAATTTTGACTAAATGTGTAGTTTCTGCTTTTTGGCTAGTATAGACAGTCCGTACACACTGCAGTAAAGCATTCTTTTTTATTCAAAAAAATGTTTTAGATAAATGTAATTTCCAGCTTTTGGCAGGAGTCAAAGACAATTTGTTGTTGGTTCAAACATAATGATGAATGGACAGCAACATTCCAAGTTATCACCATGTTCTCTTAGTAGTTCATCAAATGTTTAACAGATACAAAGCAGAACAAAGAACATTTATTTCTCTTCAGATTCAAGCACTTGTCCTCATATTTAGTGAATCAGTGCCAAACAAACCCCAAACTAGAACAAAACCACTTTTAGGACTGCGGCTCTAGAGACTGGACATGCATGTAAAAGAAAGGTCACATGTTCACGCCCCATAACATCCATGTCCCCTGGCTTTATATAACTCCATCAGCTACACTACATTAAAATGGCACACACACAATAAGAAAGATAAACAACTTAACAGGGTTTATTTGGAACTGATGCTTACATAGATTTCAAAAGGCTACAATATAATTAATAATCAAAACTGTACACATAAAAACAAAAGCTGACATCCTCTGCAGCTTAATAAAGGACTTTATAATCAGGACCCTCTTTTCACAAACTAAAACATTCAGTCTGTCTGTGAAACATCCAAGGAATGAAAATAATACAGAAGAAACTTTTTTTTAAAGAAATACAATGCAATGCAAATACAATCCCCACAACAGGCAGCGAGTATCCTCAATTTCTTTAACTATTTTCCTTACAAAAGTATTTGTTCTAAAACTGATGAAAAACCTTCATAGTAGTTCAATGTGTTAATGAGGAGGTCGTCAAAATCCCAGTTTTACCGGTTTAGTTTGTTTAATGACTGTTCACCCTCCAGATACTCTTAGTAAATAATGATAGTTAAATAAGAAAACAAAGCGACTACAGCAACACCACTGTTAGCTAAATGCTAGTGTCGGAACCCTAGCATGCTAATAGGAGATACAGACAGAGAGGGGGAGAGAGGGAGAAAGGTCTCTTTTTGTGAAATGCCTTGAGAAACCCTTTGTTAAGATTTGGCACCATACAAATAAAACTGACTTGACTTGATATTCTGATATTTAGCAGCTGATGCTCAGGACAGCTTGCTTTAGCATGTTGGAAAGCTAACATTAAATAGCATTAAGCACAAACAGAGATGCTTGAAGGAAATGCCAGTAGTTCTGCAGCTATAGCAAACCAAAGTAACAGTAAAACTTAATTTCTGTTGGAGTAAGAAAACTTCCCTGAAAATATGTCATAATAAGGTATGTATGTGTAGCCAGTACTTGGTGATAATGAGTAACATTAGCTGACATTACAGGTGGACTAGTGGCTATAGCGTTGGAAGACTCTGGGAACAGGTAGGAGGAAATGATTAAACTGATGTACAGGATTTAATGAGACTCAGACAAAAGTGCAGTTGGAAAAAGTACCATGTATTAAAGAAGGAATGCAAAAATAAAAATAAACAGTATTTACAAAATCAAACGATAGCCATTCAAATTATATTAATACTCAATTCAATATTCATTCAACAATAATCATAGTTCAATTGGCTGCAAAGTTTGTAGCTCCAGCACCAAGGGATGTCAGTTATAGTCCAAACGTCATGTAAATCAGTCAGTCAACAAGGGAACGATTGGGCTGGAATGTGTGATGGATTGAATGAGTGAGTGAGTGAGTGAGTGAGTGAAGGAGGTCAGTCTCTCTCCTATCACCCAGGCAGGCAGGGTGAATGCAACAGGTTTCTTCATAATAGGAGGTGTTCCTGGTCAACAGCTCGCCATCCTTTTTCCCCCCCAAGGAAATAAACCTGGCCTGTATAAGCAGACAAGGCCAACTTTAATACACGGATTTGTTAAAACCAAACAAAATACCAAAATACATTCAGTGACTTTACAGCTGGGATCACTAGCTTCAAGTTCACACCATTCAGTGATAAATCATCAAGTGTAACTGCTGTCCCTTAAAAGAACAGAATAATTCAATGGAATCAATATGATTTAATCAATAATGCTTTTGCACTGGATCATTACGATCCGGATAGAAAAGTTCACTTCTGTTAGCAGACTTAGCGTTAGCCGCTAGGCTAAGTTAACTAGCGGTAGCTGCTAACAGTTTACGTATCACATACAAACCACTCGTGTCATCATGTGTGCTTCGCAACAACACATAGATAATAT